>PVJN01050535.1:0-14806 GCA_004026805.1 Lasiurus borealis
GTGGGGGCCTCCTCTCAAAGTCACCTCAAGGAACAAAGTTTACAACCCATAGACTCTTTGATTTCAGCTCTGAAAGCTACAGAAGCCAGAATAGCTTCTGGAACGTTACAGGCTACAAAGGTACTGGACAAAGATGCTGTTTCTAGTCTCTCGGATCAGCAGGTGGACAAAGAGCTGGACACTGCCAGTCATCAAACACAGACAGCCAACAAACTGTTCCCTGCTGGCCAGGAAAAACCACCAGATATACCTCTTTCAGCGGAAGTGACGACGGAGGAAGGTGTTGGTTTGCGCGTCCAGGAGGATCTGACAGTGCTGTTAAGTGGAGAAGCTCAGGGGGAGCTGTCCCGGGTAACTGCCAATGGGAGGAAAGGGGCTCTGCGAGTGCAGGAGCCAGCTTGTCGCGGGTCCTCCCTGGGGAGCCCAGCAGCAGCCCACAGCTCTGCGGGCAGGATTGGCTTCCTGAGAGAGGGGAGGTCTGACCCGCAGAGAGAGCACCCAGGGGCATGTGATCGAGGTAGCTCCACAGGACGGCCTGGCCGGGTCAAACATGTGGAATTTGAAGAGGTGGAAATATTGTGGACAGGAGGGAAGAAGAGAGAGACCCGGCAACCTGCGGATTTTGGGACATCCTTGGAAAGGACTACCTCTCCTGAAAATAAGGGGTTTTCCAAAGTGCCAAGCCACCTCACCTCTTCTGCTGGTTTGTGTAAATCAGTTGGTTTCACCGAGCATATTGGGAGCGACATCTGGAGAGGTCCTCCAGCGAGGCCTGCCACTAGCTCGGGGACATTTCCCTCCGCACCTCTTGTTGAGAGTGGAGAGGATGAAGTCTTCCTGAAGGAAAACAAAGACCATCGTGAGGAGAAGCCTGAACTGGAGGGAGACGAGAGGTGAGCTCCCATAGTCCTACTGTCTGTGCCTGATAGTATAGTTGGAAACACTTATCCTTTCTTGGCTTTGAGAACTCAGCTTACAATTTTCTGGGTCCTTTTTACCAAACAACAGAAGAGAAGTTCCTGTAACTTAGATTCCTTCTAAGTTTCCAAGATACTCAGGTGATCTTGTTATCAAGTTGTCCATTAGGTAGAGACCAGAAAAGCAGAACAGTGGAGAGACTGTGAATGCTAAACTATGTGAATCCATTTCTGATATTTTGTTATATTTGACAGGCTTCAAGTTTTACAACATCAAGGTAACTACAGCATCCCACAATTATCTATATATATAACAGCCTAAGTGACCGTTTGACCGGTAGCTGTGATGTACACTGACCACCAGGGGGCAGACGCTCAGTGCACAGGCATGGAAACATGGAACAAACTAATGAATCTCAGAGGGAAGGGGGAAGAAGGGAGGCTGGGAAGAGGTTAACCAAAGATCTTATGTCAGTATAGTCCCCGTGCACGGATTCATGTACTGGTGGAGTCCCTCAGCCTGGTCTGCCCCCCGCAGGTGGAAACTGGCAGTCCAACATCCCCCCAGTGGTCCCAGATTGCGAGAGGGTGCAAGCAAGGCCGGGGACCCCACCAATGCACCAACGAATCCATGCACCGGGCCTCTAGTCTTTAATAATATGAAAAGATTTGGACTCCTGACATATCCTGTAGTCATTGTATCCTAACTGAGGTATATTTTCTGGGTGCAACACCAGTGCCTGCATCCAGCATACACACATGTATGAACACAGAGGTTCTGAGTGAGGGTTGGCTCAGTGTTTTAGGTTTAGGGAAGAGGCCAGGAGGCCAGAAATAGATTGTGTAATTCAGTTGTTCTGTGGCATTCACATGAGAATCCTTCTCACAGGAAGAGCATGTTTTGATTATGTGCGTGATAAGTAAACTCAGCATCATATGGTATTTCCTGGTCTTTCCATTCATTTCTGACATCACATCCACACCAGCTTAGAGCCTGGGTCCATGGAAGACATGTCCCTTCTTTCTCCACATCCTATGTGTGTGGTCTAGACACACACAGCTGCTTTTGGCAGTCACCTTAGGCACCATTTCAGATTTGCACCATCTTTTTTGCCCTATCCTTATGAGGTCACATTTCATTGTTCTTATGGGAGAGCATCAGTGTCAAAGCTGAAGGACTATTTTTGTTTGTCTGGTTGGGATAGGGAAATGTCTTTTCCTCTATAATAATTATAAGTACAAGGAGGGAGAGGCTCCTTTGAAATGGCTATCAGGGCTCCTCCTCTCCATTCCCCCAACACATAAAATGTCCAGATTTCCCTCTAAAGCAGCTTTGATATGTGGCACATGACTCAGCAATTATATTTCCATGGAATATGCACTTTTGCTGTTGTGTAGATTATTCATTTTCCTTTCCTCCCTCCCGCCTCCCCTCCTTCTTTTTCTTCCACAAATATTTTTTGATTGTCTTCCATGTCCTTGCCACTGCCAGATGCTGGGCATAAAGGAATGTTTAAAATAGACACAGCCGCCCTGGCTGGTTTGGCTCAATAGATAGAGCATCGCTTATGGACTGAAGGATCCTGGGTTTGATTTCGATCAAGGGCACATACCTTGGTTGTAGGCTTAATCCTTGGCCCTGCTTTTGGGGAGTGCAGGCAGAGACATCCAATCCATAGGTCTCTCTCACATTGAGGTTTCTCTCTCTCTTTCTCTCCTTTTCCTTTCTACTCTCTCTAAAAATCAATGGAAAAATATCCTCCGGTGAGGATGAGCAAAAAAATACCAAAACAAAAAATAGACACAGCCCAAGGTCACTGCCCTCATGTAGTTTACTGCTGAAGATAAACATTGACCACATAAACATATTAATAATTGTAGAACCACAAATTGTGCTAGATTCTGTAGGGTAAAGGAGAGAAACACATTGGAAAGAATCATTTGAATACAGGAGAGGCTAATTCATTTGGTGACTTGAGCAAGGCCCTTCTTTGGAGGTGATCAGTAGGCTGAGCCTCAAGGAATGACTGAGTTAGCCAGGCAGAGAACGGAGGGGGCAGATTCCAGGGAGAGGGGCCCACAAGGGTAGAGGAGGCTGCTGGATTGCCTGGAGTTGTGTGAAGCAAGGGCCTTATGACAAGTTTAAAGACTTGACACTCCACCAGTGTGGCTGGAGCATAAGGAGCTGGGGAGAGTGGTGGGAATCAGGAGCTTTATCATAGGAACTTTTCATTTACTCCAAGTATAGTGAGAAGCCTTTGAGAGAAAGAAACCCTCTTCGTACGTGTTAGGCCTTCGGTCATTTAAAAACAACCAAGACAATGGTATTGTTGAAGGTGAATGCTGGGATTATCTTGGGAGGAATGTAGATTACTTATGAAGTATTTTTATTCCTACTTTTATTTTGTTTCTATTTATAGGAATCTAGGCTCAGAGAGGTTAAGTTAAGTTGCTAGGTGACATAGCTAGCACTCAGTACACCCAGAATCCAGCTCCCGGTTTTTCTAATTCTTGACCTCATGTGCTTAACTGAGTTTTAAAAATTTTACCTATCTATATTAATGTTCATTTTTAATATTTGAAGAACCTGATATATATTAATTAATGCCTACACCCCTGTATATTAACTTACAATTTTTTTTCTAGGTTTTCACTGTTTTGGTTAGCCTGTGATAAACATGTTTGTGGGCTTTTTTTTTTTTTTAAGGTCATTCACTGTCTAATTTTGGACTTGGAATCTCTCTGCAGTGCTGCCTTATTGTCAGCAGGGGGCAGCTCTTGGATTCTAATGTAGTCATCTGCTTGAGGGTGCTTGGTCTTTAAATCAGAAAGTATTAATAGACTGATGAAAGCTTAGTGTATTTTTACTCCATTAAGTTTACACAACATATTTACTTGCTTCTTTTAAAATTAAGCATGACGGTAGCTGTTAATTATTTGAATATGTGGAGTTTAGTTGGCTAAAATGGAAATATTTTATTGAAATACTCCTTGGACGAATGTATTTACATACTAGGAAATTAGTTTGAACCAATGTTAAATTATTTTGAAGGTACTGTAGCACATGTAGGCTATGTTTTTCAACCTGAATTTGTTTCTCTGGTTTCTTCCTTCCCAAATATATTAAGAAATAAGCCCATTGAATACAAGTATTAGCTCTACAGAATGTTATTTTTTTATATGGTCGAAGGGGGAAAAAATCAAAACAAAAAAAGTTAACCTGATATTGAAATTCTTCGTTCTCACTTCCTTGCAGAATTCTTGACCACGAGGAGCACTTTGCGGGAGGAGAGGATGACATCCTGGGGCCTGGGTACACGGAGGACTCCACGGATGTGTACAGCTCCCAGTTTGAAACCATCTTGGACAACACTTCTTTATACTACAGTGCCGAGTCCTTGGAGACATTATACTCAGAGCCCGATAGCTATTTCAGCTTTGAGATGCCCCTCACTCCCATGATACAGCAGCGCATTAAAGAAGGCGGTCAGTTCCTGGAGAGGACGTCAGTGGGGGGACAGCAAGACATCCTCAGTGTCTCCGTCGACGGCGGGATCGTGATGGGCTCTTCTAGCGAGATCACCAATGGGCTCAGTGGCGCTGGGGAATCCATCTACATGAAAGGCACCCCGGAGATTGCCTTCTGGGGAAGGTACTAATCCCATCTCTATATTCATGCTGGTGGCGTTTGTATCTTTTTCTCTTTGGGAAATCGTTGTGTGGAATATATTTGGAAAGCATTTGGCCAGTTTTTGTGGATAGAAATGAATGATGTGAGTATGACATAATTGGGGTTTCAGGGGCAGGGAGAGCACCCTTTAGTGGTTTGCCAAATTGGCAAGCTGCGGTCCCTCATTTATTGGATGACCGTGTACACAAGTGGCCACATCTCTGAACACACCTGTGAGTGAGGAGGAGATGTCAGCTCTGATGACTCAGCTTTGGTGGCAGGGCCTGGTGCTGTTAAAGGACACAGAGGCTTTCATTCTGACACTGACATTGGTTGATGAGTTGGAGCAGGTTGTTTGATTCGTCCAGAGATTCCTTAATTGAAAGCTGAGGTGTGGATTAGATGGTCATCAAAGTCTCTTGCAGCCCTTTGCTCCGGAAGGTCCTGTTGTCCGGCAGTCTTCCTGTTCCTGGGACGGTAGGGGCAGGATCTGATTAAGTGGGCGCTGGAGAGAGCTGATACTTCGGACGAGACTATACATACTCTATGTTAAGATTTGGGAGATAAAATGATATTATATGGGTTCTATGTGCCATCCCTGTCATTTAGCGATCCCTATTTAAGTGTTATCTAGCACTTGGTTTCCTCTTGCTCATCATCCTCGGGCTGTTGACTTGTTCTCTGACATCTCCATTGGTGGGCAGAGCATGCTAAACTTCCCAAAGATTTTATGGATTTAGTTTTGACATAGTTTTTCTAAAATCAAGTGTGTTAGTGTGCGTACTGGTGAAGGTGGCAGGGTGGTTAAATAGGGATAAACTGTTTTAAAGCTCATCGCTTTTATTAAATGTCAGTATTCATAGTACAGTTTTTCAAGGAACCTCTCTTTATGAGCAATTCATCCTGTATTAAGCATTTTTTATCACCAGTTTGTTTATGGTTTATAGTTTGTTGGATGAGCACATTCAGGACTGGCACATTATAATATGTAGCTGTGCGTTTCCCTGTGAAATGGACCACGGATATTGGTTGTCTTCTGGGGTCACAGCGAGATATTGGAAAGAACACAGGTTTCAAAAGCAGAAAACGTTGGTCTGAATTACTTGAGCAAGCCACCTTTTCTCTCTGAAACCTGCTTTATGTATTTACAAAATAGGGTTGATGATTCCCAGTGCTCTGTGTGACTGGAATTTAAAAAGCTAATTGAGATGCAAATACCCAGCAGAGCCCTGGTTGGTGTGGCTCAGTTGGTTGAGTGTCATCCCATGCACCGAAAGATGGCCAGTTTGATTCCTGGTCAGGGCACACGCCTGGGTTGCAAGCTCCGTTCTGTGTGTGTGTGTGTCGGGGGGGGGGGGGGGGGGGGGGGGGGGCGGTGGCATGCAGGAGGCAGCTGATCCATATTTCTCTCACATTAATGTTTCTTTCTCTCTTACTCTCCATCTCTCTCTATATTAAAAAAAAATCAATAAAAAATATTGGAAAAATAAAGTACAAAGCAAGAACTTGAGTAAATGTGTGATTCAGAACTGGATGCTGATAAGTCCACATTTAGACTTCCTGTATCTCTGAGATGGGGCATCTTTGAATGGAAGGTGCTACTGACAATTGTGATAAAATGCTATTTAGTACAGGCGACACAGAAATTTTCATTGACATTCCAATCCCACTTTCTGGAACAAGTGAAAGTTACTTTTATTACAGACCCAAAATAGGTTGGGGAGCTGAGTGTCTTAGGCCAATAGACTTTGCTACAGAAGCCACAGGGAGGGTAAGTAAATAAAAATCAGTGTCAGAACAGGAAGGAATTGGGCGAAAGGTGTATCTAAAGTGTGGTCTGCTCCCTTAGAATAGGAAGTCATCATCCTTGGGGCCAGCTTAAGTGCCATCATTAGCAGGGCAGAGTTAGTTAAGGGGGTGTGGGGGTAGGTTATAGTATTTTAGCACCTCAGATTGAGATGGGTGTACTTCAGCCTCTTTCAGATAAGGTTTCAGCTGCGTCATACGCATTGTTGGACCATGAGATCTTGCCCAACGATAAGACTGAATGAAGCATCTTAGAGAGGAGCCAGCCGAATTTCTCACCCAGCTCTGGGCACTTTTCCTCATGTGTGTGTCTATATTCAGGGTTACAAAAGATAGGGCAGTCTCAATGATCCTAAGAATTTAAAGAAACTGTGATAACTTGCGTGTGCGTGCGTGCGTGCGTGTGTGTGTGTGTGTGTGTGTGTGTGTGTGTGTTTTAACCCCCTCTGCCTCTTGGCGCCTTGGAGAAGTTGCAGCACCAGAAGAATTGTAATGTAGGTAGAAGGATTATGACATTTTCCAGCTTTTGAAGTAGGGCCCTAGATAGCCTTGTTTTACAGCAGAAAATCTGAGCATCAGTTTGGTGGGATGGATTTACCTGGTGATAGATTCTGTACCAGAATTCAAATGGCATGACTCCTAGACCAGGTACATTCACTGTTTTAGCTGCCTGGTCTCATCTTTATCCTTTCATTTGATTTAATTTCTCTCAATGCTTTATGTCTGTAGAGCCAGAAGTCTGAGCTGGTGATTATAGCTTTTTGTTGGTGGTGGTGTGTTTCAGTTGGAGAAAAAAAATTACCAAATCGTTAATAAACATGTCTCCATAAATTTTAAAGTAATCAATGAGCCTGCTTTTAAAAATTTCTTCTGCATTGAAGCATTCTTCTGCAGAGGTAAGGAGGCAGAGACAGAGGTATTGAACCTACGAAGGGAATCCAGACTAAAATGCTGACTGCACAGTAGTGAACAGGATCGACTTCTCTCAGCCAAGACTCAGTGGTAGGATTCAAGGAAAACAAATTTTAACTGTGTATTAATAAACGTGATATGTACACAAGAAAAATGATAAACAAAATAAGGACACATGTCTACCATTTCATATCTATTTACCAGCCCGTCCTGTTTTCTTGGCAGTGAACTAGGCAGGGCTGGGGTGGGGGGAGGAATCTTGTCTGAATTGGATAAAGTAAACTCGGAAGAAGAAGAAAAAGGAAGGGGATGATATCTATCTCCCTGCTGATGCTTCTGTGATTCCAGCTTGACATGATCCAAGAAAATTAAGCCCATCCTGGTTGAGGTATTGATTTTAATGTTAGTTGAAAATATACCAGTAGAAAATATTTTAAAATACTTTAGGTAAGTCTCTAAAATCAGTTTTATATCATATGCATCACATAGGTTTTATTATTTAGTAAATACATGGTGCATAATTCTCATTATAAGCTGTGAGAAAGGAACTATTAACGTCTTCATTTTCCAGACAAGGAAACTGAGGAACAAAACAGTTGACCAACTTGCTCAAAGTCAGATGGCTAGTAAGGGGCATGCATACCCGGGATTTGAACCCAGGCAAATTTTGTTTCAAAATGAAAAGTCATTTGTTTGGCATTGCTTACGTATATATTTCTTTAACCCTGTTCTGTTTCAATAAGTGCCGTTAGTCGCTGAAAATGACTTCAGTGGAAGTATTTGGTTTCTCTTGATCTCAGGAGACACTGTTCTCCACTGCTGCTGCTTTAGAGAAAGGTGGAGTGTTTGGAAAGGTGATGAGGACGTTGTAGTGCTTGAGCGCATCTAGTTCCCCCTCAGGAAGTACCTCCCAGTCTGAGAGTGAGCCGCGCTTTGCTGGCTAAAAGCTAGCGGGGGATTGTTCTTCCCTATAACCCCCTCCACTTAAGTCACAGAAGGAAATATTCAGATCTGCAGAATTCTCATATCAGGTTAGAAAGGACATGTTTAAAGAGTATGTGTGCGCACTGTTTGTCCTCTAAAGGATTCTGTAACTTTGTGATATCGAATAGTTCACTCTTCGTAAGGTGAAAACGTCTTTTAAGATCCTGGAGTAAATCTAGACAGGAAGAGTTCCATTCTCTCAGGTGCTCCGAGTGCTCTGAACACAGCATGAACCAGGGAACCGCATGTCCGCCAGGAAATAGCTCGCCCTGTGAATGTAACACAATATTTTAATGAAGGAGCAAAGAGTAGCATCCCCTCCCTTTGTGGTCCAGCTACAGAGCACTCAGGCTGGTGGGTCAGCGGTGTGTGTGAAGTCCAGTCACATGGCTCCAAAATTAGAAAGGATAATTAGAGACTTACAGTAATACATGTTCCAATGGGTTCCTTTGTGTCTGGGTGCTTCTCCCTCGTCGGCCCATCAGCTGATGACTGCAACTTCAATCAGTAAGTTCTGACCTGGAGACTATAAGGCACAGATGTTGTCATTGTGACCATTAACAGGGCTGAATATTGCCCATTTCTGTTGAGCTTAGGTTTGAACAGACAGGAAAAGAGAGAGAGCAGATAATAGCACTCTGGCAGAAGCTTCTCTTTTGATTCTCTGAGACATATAAAACTTCCTTTTAAACTGACCTTTTTAGCGTCATAGATACATTTTATGTCTCAGCCTCCCAGTTTTTCTCTCGGATATGGCTGAGGATACCAAGTACTCAGGAGACCAGTGCAGCAGAGGAGGTGGATTACATCTGTGTGCCACTGATATGCCTGAGGAGAGTGCTCCGCAGGACGTGGGTCCACTCTGAATTTGATAGTTGTGGTTTGGTGCCTTCCTCTTATTTTTCCTTCTTCTCAAGTGGAACGCTGGCATTTAGAAGGATCCTCTTTCTTCCTCAGCTAGTCTCTCACTTTAGTGTCTTCCTGCCTAGGAAAAAAGTCACATGAGACAAGATGAATACAGACATTTGTTGATGTATGATTTCCAAAATTTTTTTACATCCCCAATTTAAAACCTGCAGGCGTTTTATCGACTTGTGTAAATATTAAAATCACGTGATCTAGTTAAGCTGGTGCCAGAGAACAGATTTTGATTTTTGTGAAACTGCCTTTGGAGAGCTGGCTGACCATGGAGCTCCCGCTCCCAGCACCGGGCTCCTCTCTCATTCAGAGCAGGAGGCTCTGCCTCAGGGTTCCGCATTGGTGGCTGTGGCTCTCCGGATCTCTTCAGTTTTATTCTTTCACATTTTAAAACTTGTTCTGTAGAAAATAGGTTCTCATTTTTCTCTTTTTAGCTTTCTGAAGCAGTTGTAATGGTAATGTTTTTGTTTGTTTAATTATAAAGTATTTCTTGCTCAGTAATGGGGGTGGGGGTTCTGCTAGGTTTCAAAGCCGGTCAGATCCGGGTTCGAATGCTGCTTCAGTTACTTACTAGGTGTGTGATCTTTAGTAAATTATAACCCAAGAACCTTCCCCAGTGTAACCTATCTGGTATAGAAGGGTGAAGAAGATTAGATTATAATCATATGGGGAAAAAAATCAAGAAAAGAAGATCTAGTGGCTTAACAAGGCCTGGTACATAGTAGAAGAGAAATAAGTGAAAATGAATAATAATACCAGCAACAGTAGCATCTGAGAACAGTCATCTTGCCACTCCATATGTATTCAAGACCCGTAGCACCCTCTGGGCTTCCAGCTCAGGCCTCCAAACTAAGCTAATCTGAATTCCCTGAAATATCACTTTTATTCCATAAGAGTACAATGCACTGCAGGAGGGCAGCATAAATACAAACAACAGGAGGTCAAGTCATTCTCTTTACTGGCTGCCTGATTTGGGCTAAGTTGCTTCATTTCAAGGAACCTCTAGTTCCTTACCGGGAAAGTGGAGAGAAGCTACCACCCAGTCTACAGTTCTGTTGTGAGAATTTGCTAAGTTCTGGTTTGTGGATATTCATTATAAATCTGTCATGAGTTTCACAATAGTCTGAACAACAGGAATATAAGAAAACATAAGAAAAAGCCTGGTGAAGAGGAAAAACCACAAGGACGTGGTGGGTGTTTGAACATAGGACAGGCAAACTGACTCCAAAGGACTGTGAGACTTCAAGCCTGGATGACATGAAATCAAGGAGTCTGAGAGGACAGCAGAGTTTGCAGGAGAGCACCCTGTAGTGGGGCAGTCGCAAGCTAAATTTGAGGAAAGCCAGAGTCCTTCACGTGCAAATGCTAGTGAGAGTGTGGGATTGCAGCTCAGCTGGAGAGACCCGGAGTCCCATTTAAAGCTGAGGCTGCCGCCGCCATGGGTGCTGGGTGCCGGCGAGCTCATGGAGAGTTAGGAGCGGTCTGAGGCCTTACGTGCAGGCACACGTGGGTGTTGCGCATCTCTCCAATTCCTTCTGTGGAGAAGATGTGCTCTCTCCGGTGAGTTTCCTGGCAGCTCTGCTGCACTTGCCTCCCTTCTCTGACAGTGGCTTGGTTGTCATGGAGAACAGTGTGGAAACTGAGTGTTCCGGTCCTTGCTGTCCTGGTTCCTCACAGGCAAGCCTGGCCCTGGCTCTGGTGGTTTGGGGCTCTTTCTGTTTATTGGATGGCTCCCCTATAAACTGAGGGTGGCATCAGGAAATGTTCCTGAATTGGAAATAGGGTTTCCCGGAAACTTCTAATTTTGTAGTTTAAGCTTTAAAACAAACATAGTAATGCCCAGGATATTGGTGATGGTTGGTGTGAGGGGGTTTGGGGGGCTAATTCAGTGGATGATCTTTTATTAAGGAATATATCAAAAGACCTCAAATGGTAAAGGGCATTGGCGCTATGTGTTATTACAAGGAGAATCGTAGCTCTAAATAAAAACGGGGCTGGCAGTTAATATTTGAACTGGTGATACAGCAATCATTTTACTCATAAATCAGGGTAATACTTAATTTTCAAAGAAAGCAATAACATTTCCTCTCTTCAGAGGCCACTTAACACAAGATTTGCAACACTAGATGAGAAAGTTGTCCGTTGAGTATGGTTTGAGAAAGAAAAAAGAAGACCTTTTCTAAATAAATAGTTTTTTAAAGGCATTTTACATAGAAATACTAGTTTATCAAAACCCCAAATGGGTACATTTCCTGTGTTTTAATCTTGCTTTTCTTTTTCTCCTATACTTTCTATAATGGTAAATTGGCTCAAGCCCTAATAGAGCCTTACTATTCAGTATTGGAGTGACCATGGTCCAAGGTATAAGTTGAATGTAATCTTTCTCACGAATGCTAATGAGGATTAATATTAAGCTTGATCTAAACCAATGTTAGGTAAATACTTTGACTTCATAATCCCCACACCTCAGATGCTACCTCATATGCCTGTGCCAGAGCCTTGATCCCCAGATATCTCTGGTCTCCAAGTCTGGAATTATTAAAGGGAAGCCCACACACACTAATCTGACATTTTCAATCTTTCTAATTACCATTTTGTTCCCAGTAGCCTGGACTTGGTAACTTGTTAGGAGAGCAAAGTCTCGGGCCCCGCCCTGACCGACTGAATTAGAATTTGCATTTTTAAGAAGATATCCAGGCAGTTTGCATACAGTCAAGTTTGAGAAGCACTGGTCTAGAAGCATAGCGGTCCCTGGCCTAGATCTAAAGTAGGAAAGTTCTAGAACAGGGTTCTCGAACTTGACTGCACATTAGAGTTGTGTGGGGATCTTTTTAAAATTCTGATTCCCTGAACTTTATCCCTGGAGAATTACCTGTCCAGTGATAGCTTTCCACAGGTGAATATTATATTCAGCCTAGGTTGTCAACCTCTCATCCTAGAGTTTGTTAGAAATGTGTAAGGGACCTTAACCCTGCCTACTCTCTCAAATGTGTGTTTTAACAAAATCTCAGGTGACTTTCAAGCACTTTAAAGTTTGAGAAGCACTGGAAACTGTTTAGATGCAGAATACAAAGCTGACAGTTCCTGCCTTCAGGGGAGCAGGCCTGTCACAGGTCCTTGTGCTGGTGGCAGAAAGCAATCTCCTAAGACAGTGGTCGGCAAACTAATTAGTCAACAGAGCCAAATATCAACAGTACAACAATTGAAATTTCTTTTGAGAAATTTTTTTTTAAACTTAAACTTCTTCTAACGCCACCTTTTCAAAATAGACTCGCCCAGGCCTTGGTATTTTGTGGAAGAGCAACACTCAAGGGGCCAAAGAGCCGCATGTGGCTCTTAAGCCGCAGTTTGCTGACCATAGTCCTTAGAGGTTTCTATACAAGTGAGTTGAGTGGCCCTGGCTGTGTGGCTCAGAATGGTTTCTCATGTCATCTTTGGTCTGGTGATCATAGGATGTCTATTCTTGATTTACAAATATAGGTCTTGATCCATTTTTCTGCTAAAAAACAGTATCATTTTTCCTACTGAGGAGTGTGAATTCTTAAGTCAGACTGCTTTGGTTCAACTTTTGGTGAATTAATTCTGTAACCCTCAACATTCTTATCTGGGGAAGGGAATAATAACTGTTATTATCAGTGGCAGTACTGTTTGAACTATTGTCTTCAAAACTTTTCAAACTCACCTGGTATAAATGGACTGTGGTCAGATTGATTTAGGATGTGGTGTATCTGCAATAATAATTCTAAAAGAGCCTTGGGTTACTTGAAGGTGAGGATATTTAGTGGTAGTTTTATTGTGGTTATAATTACTCTATTTAGCAGCTCCCCAACACAAGGAAGCTAACACTTCCTAGTCAAGAGTGGTAATATAAAGTCTTTGGCATAGTGAAAACGAGAGACATTGAATAATTATTATTGTGAAATGAAATCATAAAAGGTCATCCATCATTCACAGTCAGCATTCCTCTAACAACTATTTTAGGATCCATTATATGGTATTACATATTTAGTCAGGTATGGGCCTGTTCCTATAAGGCAGTGAACTACTCAAGTCTTTAGTCATGAGACTCGGAGACCTGATGACAGGGTCCAGCACATATACTCAGATTTTGTTGAATGAAGGACTTAATTAGCAGCTGCATTATGCTAGGTACTAGGTGCCTCCCAGGGAGGAGGCAGAGCAGATGACTTCACAGATCACTGGTGCGGGACCTAGAGAGCCAGATAGTAGGGCTCCCAGGCTGGGGCCACTTCGCATGCTTTTCGCAGTGGGCTTTGCAGGAGGAGTGGACGTGTGTAAATGGCTGTGGGGGAGCTGGGACAGGATGGCTTTCCAGATGGAATCAAACTGAGGCAGAAAGAGTAACAGGTGCTTGGGTTGAGGGTTTGAAGTTGGGAGTTGCGGGGATAATGCACCTCTGCCTCCCGTTCTGTTAATCTGCTGGACTGAACACATGCAGCTGTTCTCAAGAAGGTAGCCAGGATGCCTTTGCCACTTTATACAGCCGTACCAAATGTGTAGAAAACAACAGAGACTCAAGATCTCACCAGCCAGTTTCAGAAATAAAACTTCATGGGTGAATCGCAAACTCCTGTGGATGCCTCCCTGGTCCCATTCCTCTCTTCCTTTCCCTGAAGGCAACCATTACCTGTGGGTGTTTATAGGTGTGCATCCACAAACAATATACAGTATTCTTTCATATACTTTTAACTTCATGTGGATGCTTTCTTCTTGTTTCCTTTTGTAACTTGCTTGTTTTTGCTCAGTATTTCAAACTCATTTTTATTGTTTCATAAACGTCAATTTATGAATTGCTGTATAGAATTCATTACATGAATATATACTATAACTTCCCTATTGATGAACATTTTGACTGTCTTATATTTTTGTTATCTCAAATGGTATGGCATGGCCATGAATATTGTGATTCGTGGCATCTTGTGCACACATGGGAAGGTTTCCCTAGGCTAGGTATATATTTAGGAATGAAATTGCTAGACTGTAAGTTATCATTTTCTGGGTGAACCAAGACAGTGTTGAAAGCTTCTATTACATTTTCTTTGAGAGTATGTAATTTTATCTACAGCCATCTATAAAGTAATTTTTAGTTATTTTATCTCCTGATCCTTATAATTTCCATGTCCCAACAAAAATAGCAGCAGGAGCCCACAGAAAACGCCTGGGAAAGAAAATGAAGTGAAACCGGCTCCTTTCCCTGTCAGGGCACTGGTGCGGACTCTGTTATCCATTAGTGAGGTCTGGTGGCTGTCCTGTGGATCAGATTGCCCAGCTCCCAGATTCTCAGATGGGCTGTGGCAGTTGCTGCTGGTCTGACAGCTGGGAGTGTTGCCCACTTCTGGTTGTCTGACACCAGGATTTGAATGACAGGACACATGACTATTTTCACATCAACAATAGCAGAAAGACAGGCACAAAACTGGAAGTTGGAAAACAAATCACATACAAGATTAAGTGTGAATCTAACACAGCTGAACTGTCTATAATTAATGAATTAGATCAATTTTGTTGCCTATTTCAGTCATTCCTTTAGGGCCAGGAGTGTGTGTTGCTCTAGGAAATTATGGTCCTTAAAAATAGC
>PVJN01050536.1:0-14806 GCA_004026805.1 Lasiurus borealis
GAATATTACCTCTTTCTTATATAGGAGAATTATTGACTATATTCCCTATGCTGTACTTTACTTCCCCTTAGAAGGGGGCTCACCTTTAAGAGTGAATAGAAAAGCCGGTTTTGTCAAGTAGTAAATATATTTTAAACCAGTTTCCACGATGTGTCATGGAAAGCATGGTACTTTCATTTGATACAATTTAAAATTATTGCTAAGCTTTCATCTACCCGTAATCTTCAAAACCAGTATTTTCTAAGAAAGCTACAAGATGAAATGGAGGGTAAATGATCCACATTTTTGACATAAAGTTGCAAATGCTTGTAAAAATTAAAATTTAAATATCTGGCAACTTGAGGTACTAAATGAAATTACAATTTTACCTGAGCTTGAAGCCAAGATATGAGCGTCTCCCTAATTAGTTGCTGTTGAACAGTAGTTAGTTCTGAATATCTGTTCAAAATAGAGAAGAAAAATAATAATGGTTATATTTGGTGGCTGTGGTTTTAAAAAATAAGGACCTCTTATATATTTGAAAAGGAAAATTTGTACAGCACTTAATTATCTGAACTTCTCTAAAATAAATTGATAATGCCTCTCTCTCATCACTTGCTTTAAGGAAAGATGATAGGTATAGGAGTGGCAGATGGAGTATCAATTCTGATATCAGTTTTAATTTGTGGTTAGGTTCACATAGAAAAAATGGCAGCTACACAATTTTTCAAATGGAAGTAAGTCCATCTTGAGATCTTGTGGTTTACAGAATAAATCAATAGATACCAGAAGGGTCCTCTGAGCTATGATTCATTGTTTTCACTTAATTAAAGCAGAAGTTCTGATTACAAGTGCCCATGCTGCCACTCAACTCTAACAGAGAGCTGCCATGTAAAAACAGGCTGGGTGTTGCTACATCTTCTGATATTTTCAGAGAAACTGGAAATCTATTTTGTTTTTCCTATAAAATGTTGGCTATTTATATGTAACCAACAAATTCGGTATTATTAAAACTCTTTGGGACAAATCAAAATACAGCTATAAACTGGATGTCACATACACTGTTAAATTACAACCTGTATTATGGTTTCCTAAAAAGGGAAAAACTAATTTTAAAAAATGGCCTCTCCCCACAAACTTCAGTCAAGCAGTGAGAAAAAGACTTACTTATATTTAACTTGATGTTCTAAAACTTGAAAGCAGAAAAACTTGATGTGATCATCACTAGGAAAAAAAGAAAATAAACAGAATATGAATTGGGAAAAACAAAAAGATAAAATATTAATGAATAAAATAGTTTAAAAGTTTCTCAAAATAGATCTTTGGCTTGCTTTCTACTTATTGATTTCTTTTATTACATTCTTATTTATTTGTTTAAAATGCTAAAAGAATTTTAAATATTATACAATATTCAGCATTTCCACCAAATCTGGCAAGTCTGACAACCAAATTAAGATAACACCTTAAGAATAGTACTTTGCAAATAGAAGACACACCCCCTAAATTCTAGATTTTAGGGTTCCTGGAACAACTCCTAAAGGCTAGGTGTTAAAATGACAAATGGTAGAACAGCCAGAGACTGAGTTAAACCAGAGTTGTTTATCAAAGTCATACTTAAAATTCAACGCTAGACAGTTCTATTGCAGCCAAATCCAAACCAACCGGTATCACCTGACTGGCAATCTAGCCTCAAACATCACACAGAAAACCAAGGTACAAATATATTGCTCTTACAAAAGGAGAGAAAATCACTATCCACCAATTATTGACTTTCACTTGTCTCTCTAGAGGTGAGCCAGAGTTGCAGTGAGCTAGCTACAAACTCTGACAAAATCCCTTTAGTGAAGAACAATCTATTCATCTAAGATAGTTATTTGAGCCAGGATTAGTCATAGGACAAATTTTTCATATATAAAGCTAACTGGTCACTACAAGAATAGAGATGTTATCTTCATTTAGACAACATGAATTAACCACATAAATAAAACAATCTTAAAAAAAAAAAAAATCCTTACCTGAGAATATGTTTTCATTGACTTTGAGAGAGATGAGGGAGGGAGGGAAACATCAATTGATTGCCTCCCATTATTGCCCCAACCAGGGATCAAACTGGCACCTTTTGGTGTGCGGGACGATGCCCCACCAACTTAGTCACCTGGTCAGGCTGAAACAATCTTTTCAGAGTTTTTGAAAGTTAGGTTTATTTAGCACCTCTTCTAAGACCTTAGGGTTTTTATCCTTATCATGGATGACAAGACTTAAATTTCCCATTCAAAAAGTAAACTGTAAGAAGCTTTTAATTAAGAGCTGGTTCTTATTTACATATGTTCTCAAAACCAACTTTTTAAATAAACTGGAACACTTGGTTTTGTCTGTAAAAATGTAGTAATTAATACCCACAGCATGCGGAGAACTCCACTAGGAGTCATCACTAGCCTCCAGGAACTTCTACTCACAGAATCAAGTTGTTTGCTTATAGAGAGTCAGTTGTTTCCCCTCTCCCCCAAGTCTCACTATGCCAGCTGCACCTCTTTTGTAATTAAGTAATTTAATGAACTATTATATAAACTATTGAGCATGATGAGAATTCTTATTTTGGTAAAGTTGAAAGCTTTCAAAAGAGTTCATAAGAAGTCACATTTGCAGGGGGAAATCCTTGTATACATGTAATGTGGGTTAGATAACCACAAGACTTGGAGAGAGAGGGACAAATAACTACAAAGTTTAGTAACCTGCATTCATTATTCCTCAATGTAGAGCAGTGGTCGACACACTCATTAGTCAACAGAGTCAAATATCAACAGTACAACGATTGAAATTTCTTTTTAGAGCCAAATTTTTTAAACTTATACTTCTTCTAATGCCATTTCTTCAATATAGACTCACCTAGGCTGTGGTATTTTGTGGAAGAACCACACTCAAGGGGCCAAAGAACCATATGTGGCTTAAGGGCCACGGTTTGCCTGATGTAGAGGATGGATTATGGGTCTAATCAATGTAAGGATGATAAAGTGAATGCTGGTAGCATATACACAAAGAAAAGACCTTGGTCCAACATCAAGATTGGTAAGTGAGTGCTCGATTCAGCAGCACTTATACTAAAATTGGTACAATACAGCCCATCTGGTGTGGCTCAGCAGTTGCATATTGACTCAAGAACCAGAGGTCACTGGTTTGATTCCCAGTAAGGGCATATGCCCAGGTTTCAAGTTTGATCCCCAGTGGGGGCATATAGGAGGCAGCCAATTGTTAACTTGCTCTCTTTGTTTAGTTTTGTTTGTTTGTTTTTTAATATATTTTATTGATTTTTTTACAGAGAGGAAGGAAGAGGGATAGAAAGTTAGAAACATCGATGAGAGAGAGACATCGATCAGCCACCTCCCGCACACCCCCTACTGGGGATGTGCCGGCAACCAAGATACATGACTTTGACCAGAATCAAACTCGGGACCTTTCAGTCTGCAGACCGACGCTCTACCCACTGAGCCAAACTGGTTTCAGCAATAACTTCCTCTCTTACTGATGTTTCTATCTCTCTATCCCTCTCCCTTCCTCTCTCTAAACATCAATAAAAATATATTTAAAAAAAAAATTACAATAGAGAGATTAGCATGGTCCCTGCATAATGATGACACACAAATTCGTGAAGAGTTCTGTATTTTAAATAAAGATTGGTAATTGAATGCTTATATACTTTAAATTAAAATAAAAAAATTAAGATTTTAATTTGATTGCCTCCTTTACCAGCTCTTTAGAAAACCAACTATCCCTCATATTGTAAGAAAATAAGGAAGTTTTGCCCTAGCTGTGGGCTCAGTGGATAGAGCAATGGTCTAGGGACTGAAGGGTCCCAGGTTCGATTTTGGCCAAGGGCACATGCCTAGGTTGGAGACTCTATCCCCAATAGAGGGGTATGCAGGAGGCAGCCAATCAATGATTCTCTCCCATCACTGATGTTTCTATATCTCTCTTCCTCTTCCTTCCTCTATAAAACATATTAAAAAATAAATAAAAGAAAATAAGGAAGTTTTAATGTATTAATTCTGTCAGGTGCACAGCATGAGGCAAAGGATAGTTCTACTGAAAAGTCAATCCTGGAAGAGCCAAATTATTAGTTTACTATTTTTCTCATTTCTACATTAAATGATTTTCTAAAACACAGGTCATAAAATGTTTTTATGAAAACATTCTCTAAACACAGGTGAATTTGAGTCAAGTTCACAAAAATTTAAATTATAAGAGTCATGCAAATTTTGTTTTTAATTACCTGTATGTCCTCTGGGCTAGAGCTTCTGCACACACCTGCCAGGCATCTGGGGAGATCTTTAACTGCTCAAAATAAGCTAGGGCCTGTAAGACGAAAAGCAAAAATGATTTTGTAATGTCAATCTCAATGTCCTGTCAACACTAAACAAATATTCTGTGAATCACAAACAAATAATAAATTAGTGAAGGAAAGTAGCTGAAACTTTGCATCGGGCCTTCTGAATATGTGCCACTTAATAATTATAGAGAAAAGATTAAATAAATCCATCAGTTAAAATGTTGAACCTGTTTCCTCACAGCAAAGGAAACAACATAAAAAAGTCCTTCAGACCTCACTGGATTATTAGGAGAGAAAATATATAAGTATATTTTCTCAAGAGAGAAAATATATAAGTACTCATCAAAGTCAAGTAAAAATGATACATAAAGGGTGTTTTCCTATTTCATAGCAAATATGCTATTAAAGAGGTAATTATAAAAGATAAAACATACTGTATACCATTTGGTTTAATTAAAGAGACTATTTCAATTCAACTATATCATGTAAGTTCCCTAAAATATAAGATTAAAATCAGAGTACAACTGCATGCTATGAATTTCGAGAAAGTACTCAAATAATTGAAAAGGTCAAAGCTTTAGGAAATAGCTAAATCATTTCTCACCCCTCTGTATTCATGCATTCAGGGCCATGTTCTAAGAGCAAGTGTATTCTAGAATGAATATAGCACTAAGTCCATGTGCTCTCTACCCCACTGTTGGGAAAATGGGGAGTGACTTCTGCCACTCTTCCATGCTGTAAATGGCATCAATGACAGATGCAGGTTTCACATATGACAATGGACAAATAGTAATCTCAGCAACTTATGAAAATTATCTCAAACAGCCAAAAATTTACACACATACTAGAAACATTGCTAGATGATTTTTTTAACATGTTAAGCACCCAGTCTCTTTTGTCTTCTGGATGGAAAGTACAGTGTCATTCAATGGTGACTGACTGGGCACTTAACGTATTAAAGAATAGTTTATTGAATATTTTAGAGAGAAAGGGACAGGGAGAGAGAGAAATATGGCCATGAGAGTGAAACATACATCTGCTGCCTCCTGCATGATCCCCAGTGGTAAAGCTTACAAACCAGTCACGTGCCCTGCCTGGGAATCTAGTTGGCAATCTTTTTTTTTTTTTTTTTTAATATATTTCTATTGATTTTGTTACAGAAAGGAGGAAGGGAGAGGGATAGAGTTAGAAATATCGATGAGAGAGAAACATCAATCAGCCGCGTCCTGCACACTCCCTACTGGAGATGTGCCTGCAACCACGGTACATGTCCTTGACGAGAATCGAACCTGGGACCTTTCAGTCCGCAGGCCGACGCTCTATCCACTGAGCCAAACTGAGTTCGGCTAGCTGGCAATCTTTTGGTGCATAGGATGATGCCCAACTAACTGGGCCACATTGGCCAGGGCCAGTGCTAGATGATTTTAAAGTAATTACATACTGATACAATCCTTGAAATTCATTAGAAGGAATATTAAGCTTTAGCAAAACCTCATTTTGATTAGTCAATATTTTTATTAAATTTATTGGGGTGACACCGGTTAATAGAACGTTATGTTTCAAGTATATAATTATATAATACATCATCTTGACTAGTCAATATTTTAAAAAATGTTTGTGCCCCATTAGTGTTAAAAATAATTTTATCAGTCTTATATAGAAATTTAGAGAATGAAATAATAAAAATATCTGAACCACCCGAGGCTTGCCTGTGCCTCGGGCCGGCCCTGGGCGGATGAGGGGCTGAGGGAACTGGGGACTCCAGAGGCAGGCATACAGAACATTGGATTCGCTTGGGCCGTGCTGCGACCTGCGGGGACTGGGCACCGCCATGCCATCTTGTAGCTATGGGTGCCCCCAGCTTTGAGGGCATGACAGTTAACTAAAAGTGCTAACATTTAGTGAGATTATTATCTCATTTAAAACTATTATTTTGTGTAACTTGTTTTAGTTATAAATGTTTATATGTATTTATTTACATACATTTATGTATCTACATATACACTGGGTCAAGATGTAAAATTATTTTTTCCTTTGGATTAGAGGTTTAAAAAAAAATAAATGCAAAAAAACCCTGCTTTTTTAGGTGATAGTCTCCTGTATTATGTAACTGCATGAATGAGGAAATGCATTTTCATTTGTGGTCTCAACGGCTGCTCCCTCTGAAAGAGAACCAAGGTAATGAAGGTGAGTAGATGAAGATCACCAAGTACTACCTAAAGTATAAATAATATCTTTAGGAACTAAGAATACAGGAATCCAAGCAGCTGCAAAAGAATCTATCTCAGTTGTCATCTAACAATATTTCATAAAATCTAGGGTTTCCTTTACAAATATCTCAAAGGCCAGGGCAGGTGGTGAGGTGGAAGTTAATCATGTAAGTTGCATTACCACTTATCAAAAAAAGGAGGGTGGGGAATTCAGCTGCTAGAATTGTTACTGACATACCACTCTTGAAATAATAGCAAGTTTTAAGCCAAAGAAACGTATTTTATTTTCAGTTTTAAACTAGTCGTTGTACTCTAAATCCCTGTTAATAGCATTAAAAAAATTTTTTATGGCAATGACAAACAAGTCAAAGCTTTTGTCATATTCTATCTCATACCTTCTTTTTGAGGGCCTATTGTTTCTAAGTGCCAACAGAGATAAATCAGTTCATTTTATTGCCCATGTAGAAAACAGAGAACTAGAACTGAGAATGTGCACTGGCAGTCATTTCCTTACCACCAAGCTGAATTAGACCCCCACAACTAAACTCTAACATCAGGACTATCAGAACACATTTTTCCTTAAGACTCCTTTTCCATCCTGTTCCTCAGGCTGGCTGAATGTGATATCAAATGAAGCCTAGACCACATATGCCTATGATTGACAGAACCCATTTTTATCAATGAAAACCATAACTTCTATATATTAAAAACACTAACAATTTCTTGGTTTTACTTTTCTGAAAAGAAAATAATGGCATTTTTTTAAAAAACATCGGTGAGAGGAAGGGAGAAGGATAGAAAGAGAAATACCAACAATGAATCACTGATTTGCTGCCTCCTGCACACCTCCCACTGGGGATGGAGCCCACAAGCCAGGTATGTGCCCTGACAGGGAATCAAACCATGACCTCTTGGATCATGGGAAGAGCTCAACCACTGAGCCATACCAACTGGGCAATCATGATATGACACTTTTTAAAAAATCTGTCAAATAGTGGAATTTAATAAAAAACACGAAAAAAATTCAAAAAGGAACCTAAAAGAATAACACAGAAGGCTAATAACTAAACACTTAAGGCTTTTATTACAATAACCATGCAATATCAAGCCTAAATCAGGTAAAGATCCAGGATGATTCAACTATGTGACTAAGGGTTTAAAGATGGGCAGCTTACACTCCGAAGAAGACAAATATCTGTCTACATAAACAAGACATAGACTCTTTTGATGTCCTAATCAGTTGGATATCTTGTAATTAGCTAGCTATTTAAATCTCAATTCCTGTTATTTCTCTCTAGCTGTAGGGCTGGTCACTTAACAGCAGAGGCATTTCAGGCTCTATGTTAGAAAGTAGTTGAAATTTTTTTACTGCTTAAGAAAATTTCTGCTTAGCCCTGGCCAGTGTGGCTCAGTTGGTTGAGTGTTGCTTCCTGTACAGAGAGGTCTGTTTGATTGCTGGTCAGGGTACATGCCTTGGTTGCAGGCTCAATTCCCACTAGGTGGGTGTGCAGGAGGCAGCCCATTGTTTGTTTCATTAATGTCTCTTTCTCTTCTCTCTTCCTCTCCGATTAAAAAAAAAAAATTTGTATTTAAAAAAATTTCTGCTTAAAAGCACAACTAAAAGTGCTAACATTTAGTGAGATTATTAACCTCATTTAAAATTATAAAAGACTAGAAGCCTAGTCTATGAAAATTCATGCACTGGAGGAGGGGTCCCTCAGCCCAGCCTGCCACCTCTCACAACCCAGGGGTCCTCAGGGGTGGGAGGCGACCTGGTGATCAGGGGAAGGCAATGCCCCTTCAAACCTCTGCTGCTGCCACTGCCAGCAATGCAAGCCTCAGCTGGCCCTGGGCGGCTGCCATCCAAAGCTTGCCTGCACCTGGGGCATCGGCTGAGCAGCCACTGTCCGAGGCTTGCCTGCGCCTTGGGCCGGCCCTGGGAAGTTAGGTAGCCGCTATCTGAGGTTTGCCTGTGCCTCAGGCTGGCCCTGGACAGATGGGCAGCTGCCATCTGAGGCTTACCTGCACCTTGAGCCGACTCTGGGCGGCTGAGGGGCTGAGAGGACCTGGGGACTCCAGAGGCAGGCGCATGGAACATTGGGGGCGGGCCTAGCCATGCTGCACACCTGTGGGGACTGGGTGCTGCCATGCCATCTTGAGGCTGTGGGTGCTGCCAGCTTTGAGGGTGTGACAGTCAATTAGCATATTCCCTTCTTATTGGCTTGGGCTCCTCCATTTTGTGAGGGCATGGCAGTCAATTAGCATATTCTCTCTTTATTAGATAGGATATACTTTCCTATGAGAAGTAGAATGAAGAAAGAAAATGCCTCTCCTTCCAATTATCCTAGACTTCAAACTGCCCACATCTTTAAATATTTAATTATAGGCTTGTTCTTTAGATGCTTCTTTTATCATCTAACTATAGTCATAATTATAGGTGTAGACTACATTATGTTTAATTGTTAATGTTAACCCAAATATCTGAGCATTATTTAATATTGGATTCCTTGTCATGTGATCACTTTAAGCTAGGACATGGCATATCATAAATGCTCATTTACATGTCTGCCTAGACTAAATAACAAGGATGTTAAATATCACTAATGCAAGTGTTAAACAACTTGTGTAGACTGAGCCATGCACTAGGAAAATAAAATATGCATTTCTGCTACTACAGAAAGTCCCTTAACCAATCCTTTGTGTTACAATTGTAAATAATTATCAATAATTAGCAATGTGACATCAACACCTACCTTGAAATGAATCTCAAGAGATTTTAATACCTGTTGAGCCAACTTAACAGAAAATAAATAACAACACTCAGTGTCTCTGTATTCAGAATATATTCAGATACTTTAAATTATATGATCTCTATTTGTTTCTACCCAAATTAAATCATCAGATGTATTTTGTATTGAAGTCCTCAAATGCAAACCTGTGGTAACATGGTATTAAAAAATTAAGCAAACTTAACTTACCCTTTGTCTGAAGTCTGAATCAGCATTTGGATTTAGCCCTAAAAGAGCCTGTTCATCCATCCCTGCTGCTATACTTGGAGTCTTCTGAATACAACAGACGTGCCCTCTAATCCCACAGAAGAATCCACAAACATCTGGACACATATGAAAAAAAGTGGAAAGAAAACAATACTTGATAAAAATAGATGCTTATCCAAAATATTAAAACAAGTAACATTATGCAGACACTTAAGTGTTTTAAAAGCTTCTTTTGAAATTATCCAAATTACAACCAAAAGAGCCCAGAGTCTCATAAAAATAAGCCTGCTAAATATTCCACAAATGTATAATTTCTAAAAACCCAAAGTATGCCATTAAGGTTCTCAAATTTTCTTCAAGATCATCAATAAGTATAAAAAAAACTCTTTTCTACTTGAAATAGAAGCATCTAATTTATGAAATGTTATGTACTATCTTCAGTACATACTTACAAATGCAAATGTGCAACTATATGAAAGAAGTGACAAATCTAGATTATGCTAATTTGAATAATTTGCCTACTTCCCTTTATCAATATCACAAGCTTAAAAAAAAAATTAGCGTGCCTGGCTAAGTAGTGACCTCAGAGTTCAATACCCTTATTGGAGTGTCTACAAGTACTTCAAGAGAAGTCAAATGTAAAGAGAAAAGAGTGGAAACCTGGCAATTTAGCTTTTGAACAATGGCCGATCTGCCTTTTACAGATCACTGCTCTTCCCAGTCAATTTTAGAAATGTATTTCAAAAAGTGTTTTTTAATTGCTATAAAAATTGACAAATAACTTAATATTATCCTTAAGAATATTTTTAAGTCTCCAGAAAGTAATGACTTTTTCATAAAAGTGTCTTAATATTCTCAAATAAGAATATGATAAGCCCCAAAAGACAACTTGGTTTTTTGATAGAATATTTGAGGAAACAAGAAACAAACTTTAAATAACATGAAAATCACATTTATTCTCTCAAGAGATAGGTAGACCAGGCCTTGTTACTCCCAATAAAAGGCTTTTTGGGTTTGGTTTAATTATCATAACAAAAGAAGATCTGAGCCTAAAGAGGGCAAGAGAATAGCAGCCTCTGAGGAATGGTGAGGCCAGGATCAGATCCAGGTTAGAGGGCCCCTACTATTCTGTTTTCTTCTGGGCCTGCCTGCCGGAATCCAATGATAAATATGTGCTGAGAGACTTGAAGAAAGCCTGGGCCCCTCTCTTAAGGTTACTATCATACTGACAGCAAGGCAGTGCAGTTCCCCCACTGCCCTCAGGACCAAGATCCAAACACTTGTGAATGACTCCTCACCAATTGGCACCTTAACCCCAAAGGCCAGTGATACTCTGCCTTTCATCTTTGCACATGCTGTTCTTTTCTTGTTACTTGGTTAACCTCTACCTGTCTTTCAGAATTCAGCTTAGAAGTCACGTCTTTCAAGGCGTGTTTGATCCCTAATTGTCTAACTCTCCCAAACTGGATTAAGTGCCCCTCCTAAGTGCTGATAGTCACTGCTCGCTTATCAGCTTTCTCATTAGCCGTAAGGAGCAAGGACTGTCTGTCTTCTGTGTTTGGAAAAACTTGGATTTGTATTCCAATCTTGTCATTTTCAAACTGGGGCCAAGTGAACAGCTAGCAAACCCGAGAGAGCCATTTCTACAAAACAGGAAAAAGTGCACCTCCTCCTAAGAGTTGTGAAGACTTCAACAGGCTATTTACAATTCAGAGCTAGGCACATGGGGTATGGGAACTGCTTGAAAAATTCTAGATTTACCATATCATACTAGTAAGCTGGCATTTTGAACAGATGGGGAAACACAAAGGCAGAGGTTCCCCTCCATCCACCTTTCACTGCCACCCCTCCCACCAAAAATGACAAGATTTGAGAATTCCCCTGAAAAATGCATACACAGATATCAAAGATAAAACTGAGTTTCTAGAAATCACAACTTCAGAAGTCTACAAAAGATATTCCTTGAATTTGGCATAGCTTTAGGGAAAACTGCTCAAGCTAAGTCACTTTGAATTTATCAAGGGAAGAAGCAAGTAGTCCTAAGATAAAACATGGCAAATAAAACTCCGTAAGGGAAACTTAAACTTGTTACAGTTGTCAGTACAGAAAGAACCCTTCATAGAGACGACACTTGGATAATAATACGCAAGGAAACATGATAAACTATCCATTGTGCGCAAACACCGGAGAAGTTATCACCTGTGCGAAAAGGTGACCATTTCCCCCCACATAAGGTGTTTGTTGTGCACGAACACATGTTCCAACATGGCACAGTCCTGCACGTTTTTAAACATTTGTTACAATACGATAAGCACTTCAATTACGCACCTGCCAAACGCTCTGGAGAGAGGTAAGCAACATAGTTAAAACAATAAGCCCTAACTTTTCCCGGGTAGCCATTAAATCAAGAACCAAACAACTGCGAAAAAAAATTTCTCCACGCCTCCCGAAGGCTGTTCAAATACCAACACACTGGATTCTTTCTAGCTTTGACACCACGCTGACATGTCGCTTTAATAACACGTAACTTCCACCCCCAGTAAAAACTAATTAGCACTTCAAAAAGTACTCCTTTTTTTTTTTTTTTTTTTCCCCTTCTGGTTTACAGGAAATATCGCTCCTGCAGAATTGTGAGAAAGGGACGGGAAGACATGGCCATGTCCCTGCTGGCAAATGATTACCCCAAAAATGACACTTTTCTTTTTTGTCCTGGAGTGGGGGGAGGCAATCAAGTTTTAAGTCCTCGGTAGGTGAGACACGTTGCAACTATTACAAATGGGCTTGGTCACTTTGATTAAATAGGGGGCCACTAGCGAGTCCCACCTCCTTGGCCTTGTCTCCCCCCACCCCCACCTCCCCCCGCCCCCCATCTCTGCCCCGGATTTTCCCCTAAGGAAGCCTCGTGGCAATTCGGGTGATGAAACACCCGGCAACCCGCAGCCACGCACTCGGGACGCGCTCCGCGGCTGCCACAGCCAGTGCCACCCCCACCCCGTGCGCACCGCCCAGCGGGGGCCCGGCCCGCAGCCGCCCCAGCGGGGGGTCCCCGGGCCAGTCCTCCCGGCCAACTTCCACGCAGCCCCGCGCGGACCGAGCGGGCTCCCAGCTCCTCCAACCCCTAGTGCCAGCGCCTCCGCCCCGGAGCCCAAGTCACCTTCCCTATCGCTCCATCCCGCTTCCTCGCCGGTACGCCCGAGGGCCGGTGAGCGAGACGGAGGGGGGCCGCACGCAGGGCGCGGAGGGAGCGGCCCAGGTCCTCGCCGCCGTCCTCCGCGACGGCCGCGGCGCTACCGCCGGAGACGGGGATGGCCGGGGCCAAGCGCCTCTCGCCGCTCCGCGTCCGCCGCTGCCTCCTCTAGCGTGGCGCCGGGCCGGCTGGCTAGCAAAAGCGGGCGGGCGGGGCCGGCGGCCCAGGAAGGGAAAGAGAGCGAGGGCCTGGCCAACGCCGCCGCCCCCGCTGAGTCAGCGCGAAGCGCGTTCCCCGCGTCCGTGCCGCGCGGGCCGGAGACAGCAGCCTCGAGGAAGGCGGACCGCAGCCCGCGGGCCGGGACCGGGAGCCTACAACTCCCAGCATGCAACGCGCACGCGGCGCTTCCGGGCGGCGAGGCGCACGCGCGCTCCTGGGCGCTGGCCTGGAGGCGTGGTGGGCCGAGCCGGTGGTGCACGCCGGGATGAGGCGTTCGGCCTGAAACCTACCCGGGGTGCGGACTCCCGTTCCTTCTGCTCCCGTCCAAGCCACGAGTGGAGTTTGCTCAGCCCGACCCGAGATATAAGGCGACTTCTTCAGATAGTTGGTAGATAGATGATCAGATTAGAGATTTGGATGACGTGGTGCAAACCACGTGCGAGTCTTTAATGGCTCTTATTGTCGTCCCACATGTTATTCCGATGAGCAGTGAAGATTTTAAATTTCACTTTAAACATAATATTTGTCATTCACGGAAAAGAGCATTCTTAGGAAGTCCTACTCCTAGGTTCCTTCTATGGTACTGTTGTTACTTAGCTTATTCTTCACCGATTTATTAATAATGCATCGAGGCAATATAGGCTCAAGCTGCACAGATGTGAATCCTAGCGCCCTCTTCACTAGTTGTTGACCTTAGTTTCAGGCACGTTACATAACCTGAACCCCAGTTGAGTCATCTGTAAAAGGAGGATGATTCAAGTACTGACCTCGGAGTTGTTGTGAGGACTGAGTTAATACAACCTCACACAATAAATGTGTGTGGCACACAATAAATGCTTGACATTTAGGTGTCATTGTTGACTATTCAATACGTGCTGAATAGAGACTAGGTGGCAGTCATTGGGACTACAGTAAAGAACAAACAAAACTTGGGAAGGGGGAATGGGAAAAGAATAGAATAAAATTAATGTAGCAATTGAACAGCTACATTTTAGTGACACGGCCCCAGACATTTGATATATAAAGTATCTTGAATAGCTTTTGCATCAGTTTATAATTGTCTTTCTCAGATTCCTGTCCCTATTTCAATGTATCCTCAGAGTCTGTAGAATACTGGCATAGATTCTTATGATAGCTATGTAGGTCAACTATGGACTATGGAGGCCCAATACTGAGTGACTCTAAAGTCTTGAATACGATCAATATATTGCACTGCTTTATCCTGTCAAATATTATTTTATTTGCCCTTTTCACTTGTAAATTCATATGTCCTGAAACACACCAACAGCTTATCTACAATTTATCTAGTAACATTGAATCTAGGGTTATAAAAATGTCTTTCAATTTAATAAACTCACATGGTTACAGAATAAATAAGGAAGCATTTGAAGAGGACCTGAAAGGTAGATTGAATTTGACCATTCCATATTCTGGTTACCTGGTCCATGAAGGGCAGTTTCTAATCTCAGACTAATATAAAATGCCAGGTATTAAAATGTTGACAAATAACACTGTCATTATTTTAACTTAAAGCATATTTTTATACACGTGTGAATTGTCAAAATTTTTGAGCATTAAGTGCCAGAAACAGTTCTAAGTGTTCAGACATTAATCTTCATAACAACTCTATAAGGTAGGTACTATCATTATCTCCATTTTATAGATGAAGAAATTGAAGTGCATAAAAGGTAAGTAGCAGAGCTGGGATTTGATAAAGACTAAACTGCAAATTTAAGCAAACATAATCAGTGGGAAGGATCTATGGAAGGAACTGGGGCTTGTGGAAGTTCTCACACTCTATTAGCATAGTTAGAACCATACAGGAAGAACTCTGTTTATAATAACGTTCTATGGTTCTAACTTCCCCTTGACAAACAGGTCAGAGTATGCA
>PVJN01050537.1:0-14806 GCA_004026805.1 Lasiurus borealis
GGCGGGGGCCTGCAGGGGAGGCCTGGGGCAGGTGAGGGGGGTGGCTGCAGGGGAGGCCTGGGGTAGGGAGGCCTGGGCAGGTGAGGCCCAGAGGCAGGGGGGCCTGCAGGTGAGGGGGGCGGGGGCCTGCAGGGGAGGCCTGGGGCAGGTGAGGGGGGTGGCTGCAGGGGAGGCCCGGGGTGGGGCGGCCTGGAGGGCGTGGAAATGCCTGGGGCAGGTAAGGCCCAGGGACATGGCCGATGGCACGCCTGACCCTCGGCTCCCGTCCCCCGGCCAGGGTCCTTGCTGGGAGGCTTCTGTGCTGGGTGCTGACAGGGTCCTGTCTGTCCCCCCCGCCATCCCCCCCGGGACAGGGAGCGTCCCTCGCCCTGGCTCTCTCTGCAGAGCCAAGTGTGTGTGTGTATCTGGGACCTGCCCATGTTCAGCATAATAGGTGCACAGGTGGGTGGGTGGGGGGGTGGCTGGCTGGCGGAGTGGAGACCGTACCAGACTGTAAACCTGCCGCTCGGCGAGTCCCGCTGGCTGGGTGGAGGGTGGGGAGGGGTGTCGGGATGTGGACACACGAGGCTCACGGCATTGGTTGGGCCAATCACTGCAGACGTCCCTGTCCCCTTTCCTGCTGTCGTGCGGATGGTCACGGGCGCCCAGGACACTTAGAACGCCCCCTGCTGAGGGTCGCCTCTGCTGAGCCTCGTCTCGCAGAGGAGGGGCTGAGGTTTGGGGACACGGGCGGGCGGGTGGGCGGGCGTGTGGAGCTGGGACCCGGCCCCAAGCCGTCCGCAGGCAGGGCCTGAGCTCTCCCTCGTGGTGTCCCCGCCAGCAAAGGCTCCTGGAAAGGCCCCTGCTCCAGCACTCCCCTGTGGGGAGAGTCATGTGTCACAGTGCCAGCCTGCTGCAGCCTGGCGGTGCCCATCTGCCCCAAAGGGGTGAGGAAGAGCAGGAAAAGGCGCCCGGCAGCTCCTCCTGGAACAGCCAGGCGGGCAGGGCTCTGGGTCTCAGTGAGGAGGGCGTGGACAGGAAGTGACGGGGCGGGCCCTTGCAAAGACAGCCGCCACCTGTGCACAGCCCACCTGGCCCGGGGAGTCCGCACCCCCCTCCCCCCCACATACCCACACCCAGGCCTGAAGGATGGCTCCTGTTCGGTCTCGTTCGGGAGCAGAGCATGAGGCGCTGGGGTGCAGGGGTTTGGGGCGGGGGTGGGTGGGGCAGGGGGAGCTGGACGATGAGTCAAACATCCGACTCGGGTGCCAGCTGTTCATGTGGGCCTTGCCCAACGTTCGAATCCTTCGAGGGATGGGCGCGTGAGTACATTCTGGCTGCAAAGCTTCCGAGCAGCGGCTCTCCACCTTCCTCAGGCCGCGGCCCTTTAAGACAGCTCCTCATGGGGTGGTGACCCCCAACCATGAAATGATTTCCGTGGCTACTTCATCGCTGTCATCTTGCTACTGTGATGAGCTGTCATGTAAATACCTGATAGGCAGGATGTATTTTCGTTGTTACGAATGGAACATCATGAAAGCATAGGGATTCATCACAAAAACAATACGTAATTGTATATTGTGAAATATTTATTTCTAATGACACATAAATGAAATTTTTTGTCTTGAATCGTGGTGCAGCATGGGTAACAGTCTTCCTAGGACAACAGTAAACTACATGGCTACACGTTGCTACACCAAGGAGCGGTCTGTTGGTTCCTAAGACCATGGGAAATAGATGTTTTCCGCTGGTCTTAGGCGACCCCTGTGAAAGGGTCGTTCGACCCCCAAAGGGGTAGCGACCCACAGGTTGAGAACCGCTGCTTCAGAGGAACGTAAGTAGTGAGTGAGAACGAACGGTCCCTTCCCGCTCACCGGCACGTACACTCCACACACACACACACACACACACCTTTATCAGGGGTCCCCACAGGGCTCAGGGCCCTCAGCATTCAGACCCCCCTCCCTCTACCCCTTCCACCTTTTCTGGAAATGTCAGATGCTGGGAGCTTAGCACCTTGGTGAGACAGACGGCGGGTGGGCTGGAGCGGGAAGAGGAAAACGAGAACACGACGAGGCTCAGGGGGTCTGAGCTGGGTGGTTGGAGACGAGCCTCCTCTGCTACATCCCCTGGAAAGTCACCCCCAGGGAGCCGGCCACCCCGTCCATGTCCACGGCTGGCCCTCCAAGGGCTGACCCCTCAGTTCCCGGGACACTGTGTGTCTCTGTATACCTCTTCCTACATCCAGGGCCCCGACCTGTCCGATTCTATCCAAACAGCAGGGTGAGCCAAAACCGGTGTGGCTCAGTGGATAGAGCGTCGGCCTGTAGACTAGAGGGTCCCAGGTTTGATTCCGGTCAAGGACATGTACCTTGGTTGTAGGCACATCCCCAGTGGGGGGCGTGCAGGAGGCAGCTGATTGATGTCTCTCTCTCATCGATGTTTCTAGCTTTCTATCCCTCTTCCTCTCTGTAAAAAAAAACACAATAAAATATATTTTAAAAAACAAAAAACAGCAGGGTTAGCCTGGCCTGGTGGCTCCATGGCTGAGCCGCCACCTGTGAACCAGGAGGTCACAGCTCAATTCCATTAGTGCCCGTGCCCGCGTTACATACATGCTCGATCCCCAGAGTGGGGCGTGCGAGAGGCAGCCGATCCATGACTGTCTCTCCTCGTTGATGTTTCTCTCCCTCCCTCTGTGAAATCAATAAAAAAATTTTTTTAAATAAACACAAAAGACGATGGGTGAGTGACCTTCTCCCTCTTCTCCCCGCCTGCCCGCTGCCCACCACCCGCAGAACTTCCTGCGATGCCAGAACAACAAGACCAACTACAACCTGGTGTGCGAGACGCTGCAGTTCCTGGACTGCATCTGCGGCAGCACCACGGGTGGCCTGGGGCTGCTGGGCCTCTACATCAACGAGAAGAACGTGGCGCTCATCAACCAGACGCTGGAGAGCCTCACCGAGTACTGCCAGGGGCCCTGCCACGAGAACCAGGTACGGCCGCCCGGCGCGGGGCCCGGTCTGTCCTTCCGCTGTGTGGCGGGAGGACGCGCTCAGGGGTCACAGGGCGCCCACCCACCCACCCACCCGCCCGCCCGGTTTCCCTTCGGAACCAAGGCCGCAGCGCCAGGCCGGTCGGGTCAGACCCGGCCATGAACAGCTTCCCCGCTGTTCGCGGTTCCTTCTGGAGTTGAGATGTGCGTCTCTCTCGTCTCCACGCTTCCTCACGGCACATCCCCCGTGGGGGGGATTCGGGGGGGGCAGCTGATCGATGTTCCTTTCTCTCATGGCTGTGGCGGGTGCTGTGTCCCATAGCAGCTGGGTCCACTGACCCCTGGCTGCTGACCAGCACATGTGTGTGTGTGCATGTGCATGGGTACATGTGCATGTGTGCATGTGCGTGCCTGTGTCTCCTCAGAACTGCATCGCCACCCACGAGTCCAATGGCATCGACATCATCACGGCGCTGATCCTCAACGACATTAACCCGCTGGGGAAGAAGCGCATGGACCTGGTGCTGGAGCTGAAGGTAAGCGGCCGGGCCAGGCCCGATGCTGGGACCGGGCTAGGGCTGTGCTGGGGGCCCGGGCGCGGGGGGAAGCGCCGTGAGGGGCGGTGCTTCTGCGCCAGATGCAGGGCCCGCGTGGCACGGGCTGCCCGCAGAGCTGCAGGCCTCCGCTTCCCAGAGGGGCCCGGGGCAGGCGGGCACGCACGGCCAGGCACCGGAAGCCACGGGCGAACGGCGTGGCGACACAGCCCTCCCCTGTCCCCTGTGGTCTCTGACGCCACGTGGCGGGAGGGGGCGGCTGACCAGCCCACAGCGGACCATGTGGACCACTGCTGCCCACCAGCCGGGAGCCCCCTTATTCCGGCCCGGCCTCCAGGGCCCCTTCTTGGCGGCGAGGCCGACGGCACCTCTGACCACACCGTGCCCTGCGGGCTGGGCGGCAGGTGCCCGGCCTCTGTCCCTGGGAGGCACCCGTTTGAATGCCCACCTTCCGCCAGAATCGTACCCAGTGCCGCTGGGAAGAGACGATGCCCACACGGATGTGTGTTTTTGACCCCGCCCGCTGGTGCAGACATGTCCGGGGCACAGGGAGCGCTGCCCGCCCGGAGCGGGGCTTTTGCACATGTGGGGCCCGCGCTCCCCGGGGGCTGCGGCCGGGACGGTCTCGGGCCCGCGCCGCCGCCCACACGCGCTCTGTCTCCCCAGAACAACGCCTCCAAGCTGCTGCTGGCCATCATGGAGAGCCGGCACGACAGCGAGAACGCCGAGCGCATCCTCTACAACATGCGGCCCAAGGAGCTGGTGAGCGGCCGGTCTGTGCGGCGGAGGGGGCAGGGGGTGCCGGTCAGGGGGGATCGGAGGCGGCTCAGGCCGCATCCCACAGCGGGGGAGGGTGACGGCACCTCGCAGGCCGCCATCTGAAGCCCCCTCCTCGCGGCCTCCTCCATCCTCCTCTGTCCCAGCTGGGACTCGCGGCTCCTCTCGCTGCCGATGGCCTGGTGGCAGGAGCATGCAGGGTACGAGCCTGTGGTGGTGGTGGTTCTGAGAGCCGTGCACCCCGTGGGCAGTGACTCCCAGCTCCGAGCGGGCACTGGCCCTTGAGACCGGCAGCTCGGACAGTGACGTGGCTGAGGACGGTCTCGCTGGACTTTCCCACGAGAGAAAGCGTGACCGACAGGCCTGGCTGAGGCTCCAGCGCTTCCCTGTGGGCGGCCCCTCCCCTCTTCCAGCGAATGACGTCAGCTCAGGGTCGGGAGAGAGGGCCCCTGCTCGGCTTATGTGGCAGCTTGTGCACCTGCGGGGGTGGAGGGGGGCAGCGGTCACTCTGGAGTAGGGACGAGTGCCCAGTGGAGACCATTCCACTCCCGTGAACCAAGAGCACCCCGTCTGTCCTGGTGGGCACCTCACAGCCCAGGGCGAGGGCCACCGGTGCCCTCGTCGCCCCCTTGTGGGTGAGGGACACCCTTCGGGCTACGGGGAGAGTCACAGGCTTTCCGGAACAAACAGACAAGAGCAGGGAAGCGCTGATGTCCAGAATGGGTGTGCACATGGGTGTGGGTGTGTGCATGTGGGTGTGTGCTCATGGTGTGCACATGGGTGTGGGTGTATGTGCATGGGTGTGTGCATGTGGGTGTGTGCTCATGGTGTGCACACATGTGGGTGGGTGCTCTGGACCCACACGCTGTGCAGCTTGCTATGCAGTTTGGTATCAGAGAGAACGGGTGGGAAAGCGAGCGACCTGTCTGACTATGTTGGCCCAGAGCGTGGGCCCCTGTCTGGAGCCGGTGGGGCAGGAGGCAGGGATGGGCCACACGTGTGGGCCTGCGGTCACGGGTCCAGGTCGTACCCAGCCCTGGCCTCTCACGTCCGTCTCCCTGCGTTCACGGTGCCGCGGCCAGTGGGCAGCGTGTGAGCCCGCCGTCCCGAGAGGCCGGGGTCTGAGCTCGGGGCTTGCACGCAGCCAGTGCCCGGAGGGTCCCTGTGACGGGCGCTCCTCTCACGGGGGCTGCAGGCGGGAAACAGGTCAGAGAGCCGCCTCCTCGCTGCCCCTAAAGGCCCGGTTTCCTGTGTGTCTTTCCTGAGATGACTCGGGGGGCCAGGTGGGAGGCTGGGAGGCCGGAGGAAGCGTGGAGCTGGGGAAGGCTGCCTCCATGCTCACCTGTGTCCTGTTCACCCTGGGAGTCACGCTGGGAGCCACTGTCCCTTCGGGAGGACGGAGCGTGCGCGCAGGGCGGCCCCTGGTCGGGGCAGGCGCCGGTGCCGGCATTTCCGTGTCGGTGGGAATGGTGGGGGGGCTGCCCGTGGCCACGCGGAGACGGAGTCCGAGGCGAGTCCACGCCTGATGAGCAGGTGCTGAGCCCGGCGAGGAGGGGGCCGCACCCGGGGTGCTGCTGAGCGCAGGCCCCGGGGTGGCTGACGGGAGCCGCGTCCCCGGTCCCCTCCGCAGGTGGAGGTGATCAAGAAGGCCTACCTGCAGGGCGAGGGGGAGGGGGAGCCGGAGGAGGAGGAGAGCGAGGAGAACGGCGAGGACGGCGCGGCCTCCCCCCGGAACGTGGGCCACAACATCTACATCCTCGCTCACCAGGTACGGCCTCCCAGCATGCCCCTCGCTGCCCACCGGGCACCCCCCACTGCCGGGACCCGAGCCCGTGGGGTCATGTCCCTGGAACACCTCCCGCCCGCATTTCCGCCCGCTTCTGGCACCCTTCATGCTGGGCAGGACACAGAGAGGGTGAAGGTGGTGCTGGAGACATGAAGGAGGGTCGGGGTCTATGAGCATCGGGGGGTCTGAGCCGTCTCATGCCCGGCTGCTGCCTTCACGGCTGGCACCCCGGGACCAGCCTGCACAGTGCCTCTCTCTATTTGCCCCGGGGCAGGAGGTCACCTCCACCCGGCACCCATGCGCCTGTGGCAGTGGTTCTCAACCTTCCTAAGACCTTGACCCTTTAAGACAGCTCCTCACGGGGTGGTGACCCCCAACCATAAAATGATTTCTGTGGCTACTTCATTACTGTCATCTTGCTACTGTGATGAACTGTCATGTAAATATCTGATAGGCAGGATGTATTTTCATTGTTACAAATGGAACATCATGAAAGTATAGGGATTCATCACAAAAACAATATGCAATTGTATATTGTGAAATATTTATTTCTGATTACAAATAAGTGAAATTTTTTGTCTTGAATCGTGGTGTAGCATGGGCAACAGTCTTCCTAGGACAACAGTAAACTCCATGGCTACACTCTGCTACACCGAGGAGCGGTGTGTGGGTGCCTAAGACCATGGGAAACAGGTGTTTTCCGCTGGTCCTAGGCGACCCCTGTGCAAGGGTCGTTCGGCCCCCAAAGGGGTCGCGACCCACAGGTTGAGAACCGCTGGCCTATGGCGTCATCCTCTCCCGAGTGGCTGGCCTCTGGGGAGCTCCCTCTTCCGGGAGCAGCGGTGCCTTCTCCCCAGGGGTGGCCGCGTGGCTGGGCCGAGGGCCTGTTTCCTCCCCTCCTCCCCCCAAACTGTCCCCCCCAAAGGTCAGGAATGAGACGTAAACGGGGACCGTGCTGGGCCGAGGTTGCCAGGTGCTGCCCTCGGCTCCTCCGTCCATGGCGTCGGGCCACTGAGAGGCCCTCTGCTTGGGGCCTGGGCTGTGTAGGACCCCAATGCCCCCTCCCAGAGTGGCGGGAGCGTGGCCTGGCGCGGGGTCACCGCCGCCACCGCCCTGTGTTGCAGCTGGCGCGGCACAACAAGGAGCTGCAGAGCATGCTGAAGCCGGGGGGCCAGGTGGAGGGCGACGAGGCCCTGGAGTTCTACGCCAAGCACACGGCCCAGATCGAGGTAACGGGGGGCACGGGCCCAGCCAGGCACCTGCCCATGGTCCCGAGAGGGTGAGGCGGCCTGATCCTGCAGGGGGGGTGCAGGGGAGGGGGCGCCGAGGCCACGGGAGGAGGTGGTACCCGCGGTGAGCTCGGGCCAGGCTGCGGGGACAGACAAGCAGGAGGCGGGATGAGCAGGTCCGGCAGGGGCTCCTCCTGGGAAAAGGACGCCCAAGCCCTGACCCCCAAAGATCAGGGACGAGGTGTGAGCGGGGACCGTGCTGGGCCCAGGAAAGGCCGTGCGCGCAACGCAGGTCCAGGAAGTGAGGGAAATTGATTGGTTTGAGGTCAGAGAGACACTGGGAGGGACTGGCCCGGACCGGTTCACGTGGGTCTGAGGGTTGCGTGGTCAGAGACGCCTCGCCCCGGGTCTGTCTGGCTGAATAGGGAGCCGGGGACCCCGTGGGGGTTGGGGGGAGAGGCTGCTCACGCCCCCGCCCGCCCGCCGCGCCCGCAGATCGTCCGGCTGGACCGCACCATGGAGCAGATCGTGTTCCCGGTGCCCAGCATCTGCGAGTTCCTCACCAAGGAGTCCAAGCTGCGCATCTACTACACCACCGAGCGCGACGAGCAGGGCAGCAAGATCAACGACTTCTTCCTGCGCTCCGAGGACCTCTTCAACGAGATGAACTGGCAGAAGAAGCTGCGCGGTGCGTCCCGGGGCCGGTGTTTGGGCGGCCCGGGCTCCGGGCGGGGTGCAGGCGGGGCACACGGGGGGCACGAGCATCTCCCGGCGGGAGAGAGCCGGTGTGATCCCCACACCCCCACTGCCGTGCGCGTGGAGTGGGGGGCTGCCCGCTCACCCGCTCACCTGCTCCCTCCCCCCCCACCTGCCTCTCTGCAGCCCAGCCTGGGCTGTGTTTGTCTGAGGGGGTCCCTGCCACCCCATCTGTTGTCTGGGTGTACTTCCTGGGGGCAGAGCCCAGGTGCAGGTTGCAGCCTCGTCTTATCTGAGGGGATCCCTAAGGGGGGCCCCGTAAGGCGGGGTGTGGGGGCTGGACTCCCATCTGCCCCCTCACCTGTCCCTTCCCCCCCTGCCATCCACATCTGTGCAGCTCAGCCGGTGCTGGCTATACTGGCACCCTGTAAGGTGGGGTGCGGGGGCTGCCCGCTCACCACCCCCCCTGCCCCCCATGTCTCCGAAGCCCAGCCCATGCTGTACTGGGGCCCTGTAAGGTGGGGTGCAGGGGCTGGACTCCCATCTGCCCCCTCACCTGCCCGCTCACCGCCCCCCCTGCGTCTCTGCAGCCCAGCCCATGCTGTGCTGGGGCCCTGTAAGGTGGGGTGCAGGGCCTGCCCACTCACCCGCCCCCCATTCGTCCCCGCAGCCCAGCCCGTGCTGTACTGGTGCGCCCGCAACATGTCCTTCTGGAGCAGCATCTCCTTCAACCTGGCCGTGCTCATGAACCTGCTGGTGGCCTTCTTCTACCCGTTCCGCGGCGCCCGGGGAGGTGGGTGCCGCCTTCGCGGCCGCGGGGGCCCGGGAAGAGCGGGGGGAGGCCGCCACCTGCACCCCGGCTCTGCCCCCTGACCGCACACCCAGACAGCAGATGGGGTCGCAGGGACCCCCTCAGACACGACGAGGGGTCACTTCCTGCGGGTTCCGGCGGGTGGGAGTCACCGCCCTCGGTCACTGGCCAGGCGGAGGGGCCCGTGCTCCCCTGAGAGCGCCCGGCCTCCGCCCCGTGTCTGTGGGGAAGGGTGTCGGAGAAGGCGAGGCCCTGGGTCCCAGGCTCGCAGCTCGGGGGGCAGAGCCGAGGGGACCCGTGGTGCCCGGCCTCGCGCCGGCAGCGAGGGGACGGGCCGCGGCAGATTGAGACGGCTCTCGGGGCGGAGTGGGCGGCTGTATTTTTAGCCGCGTGGCTCCCCTTATGTAACCGGCCGGCCCGCGGGCTCCAAATAGCTCTCGCTGTGGCAGGGGAGATGCCCGGGTCGCCCGCAGCGTGGCCGGCTGGAGCAGACGCCGGCGGTGTGGATGGCACCCCCTGCCCCAGACCCTGGTGCAGACGGGGGACCCCTTCCATAGAAATCAGACGTTCAGGGTCCCCGTCGCCTCCCCTTGTGGAGTGTGACACAATCTGACTTCTATTTCTTTTCTTTTTTAAATATATTTTATTGATTTTTTACAGAGGGGAAGGGAGAGGGATAGAAAGTTAGAAACATCGATGAGAGAAAGACATCGATCAGCTGCCTCCTGCACGCCCTAGACTGGAGATGTGCCTGCAACCAATGTACATACATGCCCTTGACCGGAATCGAACCTGGGACCTTTCAGTCCGCAGGCCAACGCTCTATCCACTGAGCCAAATCGGTTTGGGCTTATTTCTTTTCTTGTTGTGTGTCCTGAGGATGCTTTTCTGTTGATTTTTTTTTAGAGAGAGATCAGAAGAGAGGGGGGAGACAGAGAGAGAGAAACATGGATGTGAGAGAGGCATAGCGATGGGTTGCCTCCCCTATCAGGCACCCCAACAAAGGCCAGGGGTCACGCCTGCACCTGAGGTGGATGCCTTTGACCGGAACCGAAGCCAGGACCCTGCAGTCCACAGGGGGACGCTCTGACCACTGAGCCAAACCGGCCAGGGCTGCTTGGTTTCTCGAACAAGCACGAGGCGGGCGCTGCAGGCTGCTGAGCGAGCGCTCAAAAAGCTGGCCCGTGCAGGTGCCCGGGGGGCAGGAGCCGAGAGGGAGCAGCACCGGGCTCCTGGGGAGATGGCGAGGGGCGGGGAGGGGCACTGCCCGAAGGAGTGACCTCTCCGCAGAGACCTAAGGGGGCCGGGAAAGGAGCTAGGTCTCCCCGGGGAGGGGACACGGGGGGCACGGGCCCCTGTCCGGGCCGGAACTGGTGCCCGGAGGCCGGGGAGCTGGCGGGAGAAGCAGCGCCTGTGACGCCCGTCTCACAGGGACGCTGGAGCCGCACTGGTCGGGGCTGCTGTGGACGGCCATGCTGGTGTCGCTGGCCATCGTCATCGCGCTGCCCAAGCCGCACGGCATCCGGGCGCTCATCGCCTCCACCATCCTGCGGCTCATCTTCTCGGTGGGGCTGCAGCCCACGCTCTTCCTCCTGGGCGCCTTCAACGTGAGTGCCCTCTGATCCCGGATCCCCAGCCCCCCAGCCCTGCCCATGCTGGCCGTGCAGGGACGTCACACGGGGGTTTGTCGCTCACGCATGTCCCTTGGTCACATGGCACCCCGGTCACTTGCTGACCACGTGGCGTGGGGTGTGCCTGGAAAGGAAGTCACGAAAGGACTTTGACCCGCAGGGCAGGGTGGCGCCCAGGGGTTTGGTGGGCGCTCGGGGCCAAAGGAGGTGCAGGGGAGCGGGGGAAGGGGAGCGGGAAGGGGGAGCACACGGTGGTGCTGAAGCGCCCGCCCCCTCTCGGTGGCGCCCAGGTCTGCAACAAGATCATCTTCCTGATGAGCTTCGTGGGCAACTGCGGCACGTTCACGCGGGGCTACCGCGCCATGGTGCTGGACGTGGAGTTCCTCTACCACCTGCTGTACCTGCTCATCTGCGCGCTCGGCCTGTTCGTGCACGAGTTCTTCTACAGCCTGCTGGTGAGCGCGGCCTGCGAACCGGGGTCCGGGCCCCCCTCGCCTCCACCCCCGCCCCCCAGCCCTCCTGCCGGTGCCAGCCCCTCCCGAGGGTGTTTCCCCAGGTCTTTAAAGGACGAGAGAGAGGCGGCGGGGAGGGGAGGGCAGAAATTGACATGACAGAGATACAGCGATGGGTTGCCTCCCGCTCATGCCCTGATCTGGGGCCAAGGATGGAACCTGCAATCCAGGTCCGTGCTCTTGACGGGGAATCGAACCCTCGACCCATCGGTCTGGGGGCAGATGCTCTAACCACTGAGCAGGACTGGCCAGGTCACACTGACATAGCAGATCCGCCTTTTACCTTTCAGAGCAGACGGTGCCCCCGACCCGGATCGGGAGGTGTTGCCTCTGTGTTTCTTTCTTTCTTTGTTTTAAATATGTTGTCACTGGTTTTCAGAGAGGAAGGGAGAGGGAGAGAGAGAGAGAAACATCCATGATGAGAGAGAATCAGGGATCGGCTGCCTCCTGCACGCTCCCCTCCTGGGGATGGAGCCCGCAAACCGGGCTTGTGGTCTGACCGGGAATCGAACCAGTGACCTCCTGGTTTCTGGGTTGAGGCTTGGCCACAGAGCCGGCCGGCTGGGCGGCTCTTCATTCCTCGGACTCAGCCTGCACTTGCTGGAGAGTGGTTCTGGGACCCCCACCCCCTGAGAGCCCCGGGAAAGGCAGGCCGTCCCACCGTCCCGGGACCCCGGCATACGGGTGTCTGTTTAAAGAAAGAAGAAAAGGGAGACACCGGCTCTGCTGGGCCCACCCCCCAGTCTCACGGGTCCAGCCCAGAGCTCCGTGCTCAGCACCTCGAGACTGAGTGCACCCCGGGCTCCACTCTTGTTTCCTACCTCCCTCCTCCAATTATCTCTCCCCATATGTTCAACATCTTGCCCTTCACTTCGGAGACAGACACCAGAGAAGAGCAGGGGTGACGGCCGGGGCGTGGCCCATGGCTGGGGGGGTTGGGGGGCATCCTGTGAGCACCCGCCGTCTCCCGTGCGCCCGCAGCTCTTTGACCTGGTGTACCGGGAGGAGACCCTGCTCAACGTCATCAAGAGCGTCACCCGCAACGGGCGCTCCATCATCCTGACGGCGGTGCTGGCGCTGATCCTGGTCTACCTCTTCTCCATCGTGGGCTACCTCTTCTTCAAGGCCGACTTCCTGCTGGAGGTGGACCCGCTGCCCAACGACACCGCCCTCCCAGGTGCGCCAGAGGGCGGCCCCCCGGGTCCCCCAGCTCGAGGGCCCGGCGCCCCCAGCCGCCTGGGTGTCTCCCTGACCCCGGGGCGGGGACCTGGAGCGCAGGCCAGTTCTCCTTGTAGCCAAGGCACCGTGTGGCTGCCTCTCAGGGGTACAGGGGGGAGGTGTACCCGGAGCTGCACTGAGCTCACGCCCGGCGGTCCCGCCTGCCCCTGGCACAGCTTTTCCCCGAAAGACTGACCGAGACGTGGGGGTGCGCGTCCCTGACATGGGGAGCCGCTCCCGGGACTCCCGCCCGCTGCAGGGCACGTGGGGACAGGCGGGCAGGGAGGGGCCTCTGAGCGCCGGGCGTGGCACGTTAGTGACAGGCATCCCCTGGGAGGCAGGGCCTGCAGGTGCGATGCGTCCTATGAACCTTCGAGGGACACGGCGGGAAATAGCAGAATAGACACAGCAGCTCAGCACACTTCCTTTTTTTTAATCCTCACTGGAGGATATGTCTTCCCATGGGTTTCTTTTTTCTTTTTTTTTTCTCTCTTTTTAAACCTTTGTCTTTTTTTTTTAAATATATTTTATTGATGTTTTTACAGAGAGAAAAGAAGAGGCATAGAAAGTCAGAAACATCGATGAGAGAGAGACATCCATCAGCTGCCTCCTGCACGACCCCCCTTAGGGATGTGCCCACAACCAAAGTACATGCCCTTGACCGGAATCGAACCTGAGACCTTTCAGTCCGCAGGCCAACGCTCTATCCACTGAGCCAAACCGGTTTCGGCGAATTTTTCTTTTCTTTTTAATATATTTTATTGATTTTTTACAGAGAGGAAGGGAGAGGGACAGAGAGCTAGAATCATCAATGGGAGAGAAACATCGATCAGCTGCCTCCTGCTCAATCCCCACTGAGGATGTGCCCACAACCAAGGTACATGCCCTTGATCGGAATAGAACCGGGGACCTTTCAGTCCGCAGGCCGACGCCCCACCCACTGAGCCACACCGGTTGGGGCGGATTTTCTTTTTGAGAGAGTGGAAGGGAGGGAGGAGGATGGGAGGAGAGAGAGGAACATCGATGTGAGAGGGACACATAGATGGGTTGCCTCCTGCACCCGCCCCGCCCGGGGCCGGGGATCAGACCCGCAACCAAGGTCCGTGCCCGTGGCCAGGAATGGACCGTGCCCTGACCACTGAGCAGCCGCCCCGCGCCAGCCACTGTTTGTGAATTAAGAGCCCACCTTTCTTGAAAGATGGCAGCGGCTCCAGGGATGTCCTCTCTTTACCGCTGGTTGTGCTGCTCTCCCCACCGCGAGCAGGATGGCGGGTGGGTCTGCCGTGAGCTCGCGCCTCACCACGGTGTCCCTCTCCCCCCCAGAGACCGGCGAGAGCTTGGCCAGCGAGTTCCTGTTCTCGGACGTGTGCCGGGTGGGGGCCGGGGAGAACTGCTCCTCCCCCGCAGCCCAGGAAGGTAGGAGCCCGCAGCCTGAGCCCCGCGTTCATGCCGGCCCCTCAGAGGCGTAGCTGGTGCCGTGACGTTGAGTCAGACGCCAACGGGGGCTCTGCCCAGACATGAGGCCGGGGGCCGAGAGGGACAAAGGGAAGAGAAGGTTCCATGGGAAGAAAAGTCGGCTTTTTGGATTCGGCCGGGACTTCCTGAGAGCCCACTGTCTGCCAGGGGCCCTTGTACTCGAAGAGACAGTGACATGGGGATGGGAAGGGGCAGGGGCAGGCAGGCAGGTGGGAAATAAGGATGGAGCCCAGAAGACAGGCACCCAGCCTCATAGTGCAGGGAGCGTATCGCCAGGAAGTGACCGCTAAAGCAAAACAGCGGACTGTCCGGCGAAGGGGGAAGGGCAGGCCTTCTGTGAGAGGGAACAGCCCCTCCGGAGGCTGGGAAGTAGACTACAGCAGATACGGTTTATGAGGAAGAAGAGGAGCAAGAACTGAGGCTGGCGAGGCTGACAAAGAAAGGGTCAGATCACGAAAGGTCTTACGTGTCAGGCGAAGGAGGTTACACTTCCTCCAATGGATTGCCTGGAAGCTGTTGAAAGCAGAGTGATACGATGAGATGTTCCCTCGGCAGCTGGAGAGAAGAGTGAAGGCAGGAAGGTCCCTGCTTTTTTGCCTCCATCGTAAAGCAGTTTAATCAGAGGGGCTGCTCTCACATGCTGCCAGGTGTGGTCCCTGCACCCGCAGGGCGGAGCCGGCTGGCCTTGCCCTCAGCGGAGATGAGAGAGGCCGGGGCTCAGGGCAGAAGGAGCTCCTCTGAGGGCAGCAGACGCCTGTGGGCGCTGGGGCTGGAGTTCACCCGGGAGAAGGACGGGGGGGTGTTTAGATTGCGAGGGGGAGGGCGGGTCTGGCCTGGCTGCCTCCAGGAGGGATGGCCGGAGCGGGGAGCCGGGGGCGGGAGGAAAACAGCGACCTTCAGCGGACGTCAGCCTTTCCGAGGGAGGCTCGAGGCACGCGGGCGGGTCTTCACGTCCTCCTCTCCCGCGCCCTCTGCGCCCGCAGCGCTGCTCCCGCCCGAGGACCCCGAGCAGGAGAAGGAGCACACGTGCGAGACGCTGCTGATGTGCATCGTCACGGTGCTGAGCCACGGGCTGCGGAGCGGCGGCGGCGTGGGCGACGTGCTCAGGAAGCCGTCCAAAGAGGTGCCGCGTCCCGGGG
>PVJN01050538.1:0-14806 GCA_004026805.1 Lasiurus borealis
ATCTGGGTGGAATTAATAGGCTACCCAGAGAAATCAATGAGAATGGTCTCCCGTAATTAACATGTAGGTACAGTATATTTAACAGATTATTATAATTAATATGTCAGCTACTGATTTCCTGCTAAATAGAGTGGTGAACACAAGATATTAAGATTAGTTACCCTCTCTGTGTGCGTCTCAACCAAAAAAAAAAAAAAAAAGCAATGGGGAAAGAAATGAGGGCGCGCAGTTCAGTATCAATAGAATTGACCTTAACATTAAGAACATCAGATACCAAAACTCTAAGCAAATAGTGACAGTGTCAGGCATTAGAAGCTGGGAGCAGCAAATGACTGGTTCCATAAATCCAGAGCTTGTACCAGAGATGTCCCGAATATCCCAGATGTGACCCGCAAAAAGCATGAGAAGGCGCTTAATTTATACACGGCTGAAGGCGGCCATCTAAAGGAGACGGTGGGGGTGGGGAGGGAAGACAAAGAGAGAAACTAGATTTGCTTCCAATGCCAGCCTGCATCCCCGGATGTTCGGTACCACATGCAGGAAGCCAGCCTCAGGGAGAAAAGCCACAGGAAACTAGAGGCCCTGGGAAGTCGGGGGCATAGGCGTCCACAGTGGATCCCCAAGGGCAGTGGGGGGAGTTTTTGTCAACCGGCCTGGGTAGCAATGGACAGGTCACAGGGGACAAGGCAGTAAGGGACCGTGACTCACAGCCCTTTAACGTGTCTTCCACAACCAATTCCTCTGTCAAGATCATTAAGTTCTACCCTTGCCAGCGTGGCTCAGTGGATAGAGCGTTGGCCTGCGGACTGAAGGGTCCTGGGTTCGATTCTGGTCAAGGGCACATGCTCAGGGTTGCTGGCTCGATCCCCACTGTGGGGCACGCAGGAGGCAGCCGATCAATGAGTCTCTCTCATCATTGATGTTTCTCTCTCCCTTCCTCTCTGACATCAATAAAAAAAAATATATTTTTTAAATATTATGAAGTTCCATTTCTTCTGAAAGCTCCTGGGGAAAGGAGAGGTTCCTCTCGGCAGAGATTCCCACGCGGATGCGGAACTGAAACCGCTAACTCGCCCAGCCACGAAAGCCACTCTTCTGCAGCGGCTTCATCTGGTTTCTCAGGAAGAGACGTGGGCATGCTGTGTGCCGCCGGGATTCAACAATAAACAATCTTAATGTGCGTGCACATGCATGTACTTATGTGTGCAATGGAAGTGAGAATATGAACTCGCTTTCCCCACTCTGGGTTCTTCTGGTCACGGAGAGAAGTGTCCCCTGCTCCTTTCCTGCCAGAGACCAGTCCTCTTTGGAAATTCCCTTACTGTCCCGTGGACTTGGAGCTTCCGGGCCTGGATGAAGATTGGAATTCCGGTTGGGCCTGCCATGTCCAAGTTGTCCGTTTCTCTGTGGGGAGGAAGTAGCAGGGCCTTCATGGACCTCCAGGAGGGTGGGGGGGCACGTTTCTGGAGAATCTTCCCCAGGGGGTACGCCATGTCCCCAGCCTTCCAGCAGAAAGCAGAGCACGGCAACCCACCCACAGGGCGCCTCATTGATGGACACATGGATTCATGCCTCCTCCAAGCTGAGCCATCTGCAGGCAGTCCCTGAGGATGGAGTTCACGTTTCCAAAATAAGCAGGCCACCAGGGAAACGGCAGGTAAGTCAAAGGGAATCTACCTCCCAAGAATGTCTCTGTTCAGCCTTGAGGAACAGAAGGAAAAGAAGCTCCTACATCCCGTGTTCCTCCAAAGTGCAGAGGAGGGAGGGAGCAAATTCTGCCTGGGCCTGAGGAGGGCGTGGAGTGGGAGTGGGAGCGATGAGAAGAAAAAGCCACCAGGTCATTTCAAAAAATAAAAAATAAATCCGGGGTTTATTGGGATGATTCGGGGAGTCCAAGAGAAGAAGGGCTCTTGATCTCAGGAGAGAATTCTGACACAAACACGCCTCCCTCTGTAGCTCTCCGTCCCTTTCTGAAACTTGTCAACCAGCGATCACTGGAGCCACGTCAGTGCCAACAGGGATCCCCCCTGTGGCAGGCGGCGAAGGAGGCAGCTTGACTCGGTGCAAACAGCTCAATTGGGCACCAGCTCAGAAGTGGCAGCACAGCTGCCGGGCAGCCCTCGGGCAAGAGGGCTCCACTCTGCTCAGGTCTTCTCCTCGCTGCGGGGTCCCCCGAGACCCCTTCAGCTATTTCTGCTCCCAGCAAAAGCCGTCTCCAGCACTGCAGCTTCCACCGAGAGATCTCACACCGCTCACCGGAATCGCTCCTGTGGTGTAGCTCCGGCTAGGGCAGGGCAGGCATCAGCCTTGGGGGAAAGGAAAGGCACACTCCACAAGCCAGGGGGGGAGCTGGGCAGAAGTCTCTACCCCACGCTGTGATTGGCTTGTCCTCATTCAAATGATTGCAGTTTGATTGGTCCAAAAAGCTCTGTCCTGATTGGTTGGAGTAGAGCCACTCTGATTGGTCAGTAGGATACCAATGGGGGGGCAGGAGATAGAGCTTGCCCTTCTCTCATTGGATAGGGAAAGTCTTCAGTCCTGTGGGTTGAAATCTGATTCCAGGAACTCCTTTATGAGTAGTAGATCAATATGTACCACAGGCATGGAAAGGTACAAAGATATGCGATTTTATTTTTGTTGAAAAATAAACTCTATGTATGTGATGTGGAAAGGCTGTAAATTCATAGAAAAGAGTTGAGAGAATACACACCCAACTTTAAAGCTGATTACCTGTGGGGTGAGAGATGGTAAGAGACACTGCGAGGGATTCTCCTGCAGTACCTATTTCTGCACTGACTTTTTATAAGCACATTTCCTTTTTTTAACTCTCTCTCAGAGAATGAGAAAAAAAAAACGGAAAAGATATTAAAATGTACCAATCACGTTCCCCATAAAAAGAACTGTCTTAGACACAAGGTAAAAAATGTGACACAAGTCACTTGTCTAATTGGAGATTGGGACCTATGTAATCTCATTGTACCTCCATGAAGCAATCGGCTTAAACTATGTCATGACGCACTTCAGTTTGATGTAAGGATTCAAACCATTATGGACTGGCATGCATAGGGACCCATTTGTAGAGCAATTTATAATGTTAATGAAGCGATGTTGAATGTGGCCTCTTGTGTCTTCTCAACAGGCGTTTTGGATTTTGCTCACTTATAAGCTATGGGACCTTGAGCAAGCTACATAACTTTTTTGGTATTTTGAAATATTCATTTGAAAAATTAGTATAATAAGAGCACCCAGCCCATCCTGTCAGTCTAAAATATATAAGCAAACACTCTGTGTTAAATGCAGTGCCTGGGACCAGCCCTGCAATATCTTAACCAGCAAATATATATCATTCACAAGAGATCCTATCTACACTAATAAAAGAGAAAGATGCAAATTGACCATACCTTCATGATGTCCACCAGCCAATCGGGAGTGAGTATGCAAATTAACCCAACAAAGATGTTGGGTTAATTTGCATATGCAGGCATCAAGTGGCCAGGGGCGGAACATTCCACATTGCCCCAGCAGCTCCAGGCCTTTGGGCAACATAGGAAGGTAGAAAGACGGCTCTGGCCAGTGTGGAGGCGGTGCTGGCAGCCAGGGGAAGGAAGGCCCATTCTTGCACAAATCTTGGTGCATCGGGCCTCTATAAAATATAAATCACCTGCCCAGATTCTCAATGTGTGACCTGGAATCCTCAAGGGCCCATAACGGGGTTTCTGTGATTCTGTGAGCCGCCCAAAATTACGTGACAAACTTTGTAGGAAAGAGCCCAGGTGAATCTTTCTCGGGAGAAGGTATATAATCTTGTCACATCCGCAAAGCTACTCCCAAAGGCTCGGGATTCCTGGTTGGCGTCTACTTCTTGTAGCGGCAGAAGTTCTAAACCATCTCCCACCAAGACAGCATAGCCCCAGAGGTGGTCCCGGCAGCAGCCTTCATTCCAGCTTCTCAGGACCACCCTTCACCTGCTGGGTGTCTACGACCACCTCACTTCACTAGAATCAGGTCATCCCTGTGCTGCCAAACCAATCACCCCACTAAGTTAGAATAAATCTAGTCTCACAATGGGTTGATCTATGAATACATTTTATCATCGCATTCCGAAGTTTGGCTGAATTAATCCGTTGGGTCACTTCATTAGGACTATTTCCATTTCAAGTGACAGAAACCCAAATCACTCTCAAAGAAAAGAATTTGTTCCCATAATTGAATCCAGGAATGCATCTCATTTCAAGCAGGACTGGATCCGAGTTTCTCCATCTCTTATCTCTGCTTTATCTGAGTTGGCTTCACTCTCAGGTGATCAGATGGCCACGAGGAAACTCAGCTGCTCCAAGCTAGTAACCCCAGGAGGAGGACAAAAAAGTACTCCTTTCCTCCAACAGTTCCAACCGAGCTCCAAGATGTGCTCCAATTGGCCTACCTAGATGATTGACTTACCTATGAGCCAATGGCCGTAGCCGAGGAGAAGGACAGCTCTGATTGGTTAGCCCCGGTCCCACCTCTGGGGCTGGAGACTAGAATCCCCTACACAGAACCACGTGGATTAAGAGTGCCCAAGGGATGGTTTCCCGGAGAAAATGGGGGTGTTGTGGCCAAAGATGGGAGAATGAACAGCCATCTACCCGGTCATCTCAAAGACACAGGCTCTGTGTTGGTGTATTCAAAACATCACAGCCCAGTCTGGTCTGAGGAAGACTACCCAGGCCAGGCCTGATTCCGCATCGCCATGCCGCAAGTTCGGGCAGAAGATTTCCAAAAGGCTGCCGTCTGCTCCCGCAGATAAGCCACGCAGACGCGGCCTCTGCTTCTTGCCTCCTCTGAGTTGTCCTCCACTGTGATTTTCCAGGCTCGCCTTAGCCTGTCAGAAGGGAAGGATTAGCCCGTATTTTGATTTCTGCTGAAAACATGTTGTCTCGGAAATAAAGTTGGCATGGCAGGCATCTTGGTTGATTTAATCTCTGACACAGGAAGCTTATTTATAGCATCACAGCCTTTTGAATGTTTAAAAACTCCGGCATTATACGCCTGCTGTGCTTTTCCTGCGAAGGATGGGATGGCACTACGTGAAGAGTGCCACCTGGGACAGAAGCACAGGCATCTTCCAGAATCCAACACCTCTCATCTGTTCCCCTCTGTAGAGGCTGGCTCCATCCTGCGGGGGGGGGGGGGGAGGTTAGAGGGGGGCCTGAGCCACCCGTCCATGTCCTGGGAAGGGAAGCCCCCCCACACACACTTCCCAGTCTGGTCTTCCTCCTTCTTCCTGATTCTCTCCTGGACGGCTGGAGACACCTCTGAATCAGATGGGCTTCTCTGGGCTGAATCTCCTCCTAAGATAACCTTTGCTACTCGCAGTCCTATTCCATGAGACATGTGTGGAAAATGTTTTTGAGAGGCGGTATTAAAGCAATATAAGCCCAGCCGCTGGGGCTCAGTGGTTGAGCATCAACTTGAACTAAGAGGTCACCAGCTCGATTCTCCATCAGGGCACATGCCCGAGTTTGGGGCCCAATCCCCAGCACGGGGCGTGCAGGAGGCAGCAGAACTATGTTTCTCTCTCATCTATGTTTCTCTCTCACGCTCCTTCTCCCTTTCTCTCTCAAATAAATAAAATCATTTTTTTAAAGGCAACATAAGCCATGATCCTCATTTTCCGGGTCAGAGTGAGTCTCACACAATACATTTCGCCCCCAACAACTAACCCTCACGAGGATTAGATATTGGCAACAGGGACAGGAGTTAATTTGGGAATTTAATTCTGCCTTTCTGCCACAGAAAAAAAATGGATCACACTCAAGTTAGAAGGTGATGCATTCTGAGGATATTTAAAGCAGCCACACAATGGCATTCTTTGGGGCACAGGATCCAAAAAAATTACCCAAGTGTGAACATTTTCTGTTAATTTAGAGACAGGCACCAAGCACCTCAATGCTCTCTCTCATCCCAAAGCAGCGCACTCCCGCAGGTCAGAGAAGCAGAGACTTTTTTTCTGTCTTAATGTCAAAGGTGATGATTTTGCCTTTTTTTTTTTTAATATCTTATTGATTTTTTTTACAGAGAGGAAGGGAGAAGGATAGAGAGTTAGAAACATCGATAAGAGAGAGACGTCAATCTGCTGCCTCCTGCATGTCCCCATTGGGGATGTGCCCACAACCAAGGTACATTCCCTTGACCGGAATCAAACTCGGGACCTTTCAGTCCGTAGGCCGAAGCTCTATCCACTGAGCCACACCGGTTTTGGCCTGAATCATGTGTTTTAAATAGAGTTCTTTAACAGCCAGAAGATTTGCTCATTCAGTAATGTAGGAGGTAATGCCGTAGGGGAAAATATACACGTGGGAGTCAGTCCTTAGTGCTGGGCTTATGTCTCGCAGTAGTGTTTCATATGCATAATCTTACTTAATCTTCATAAAAATCCTGTGCAGCAGAATCACTCCCACTGTACAGATGAAGAAACTGAGGCTCAGAGAGCTTCCGTAACTGGCTGAAGGTCACACAGCTGTCAAACGGGGAAGCTGGAACTCAAGTCCAGATCCAAAGCTCCAGCTCCTACCCCTGCTCTCCTGCTGCCTCCTGGATCCAGCGCAGTCCCTTGGCAGCTGAGCAAGAGCGAGCAATTCAAGTTTTCACTCTGGTGCAGGGTAATTTCAGGGGCAAATAAGGACTAATGGGTGTCTTTGTTAACTTCAAAGCATTTCCTATTATCCTTCTCCCTTCCTCCCACTCCTCCTTTCCTTCTTTCTTTCCGAAGAAAAAGGGCAAGCCATCCATCCCCCCAACACACACACACACACACACACACACACACACACAGCCCCGGTGTTGTGTGCCAACGAGTGATGGATTAAAGGAATGGAACAGATAGGAAATCAATATGTAGATGGTGGGATTTTTTTTTCTTCCTTTTTTTCAAGTTTGCACATCAAAGTCACTTGGGCCAATTTTCAAAATGTCAAGTGTGCGTTTTCTCTCCTTTCTTCTCTCTGCTCCTTGTTCTCCGCTTCCCCGCTTTTCACGGGGCGCCCTGTTTTTGTTGGCCCGGCCTCTGAGGAGGGAGCCATCCGTCGGTTTCATTAGCTCTTTGAAAAACGAGGTGGGACTACGTCGGCGAGGTGATGAGGTCACCAAGAGTCATTTATCATTTTCAATGAGGCATAATGAACTCCTGGAAGCTGGACGCGGATTTAATTGTCTTCTACTTAATCGAGGGGAAGGAGGCCGGCCCCGGAGCACTCACTGAAGATGGTTTTATTGAAACAGAGACAGTTCTTATTTGTATCTGGGAGGTGATAAAAAAAAAAATACTGCTTCTGGTTAAACTGTCTCACTCGACACGGCCTTCATTTTGTGTGTATGGAACCTAGATTTCCCTCTCAAAACTTTCAATAAATAGAACAGCTATCTACCCAGAAGCCCCAGCCAAAAATAAGAAATCAACCTGATTCGCTATACCTCATGACCTCATCGGAGAGCCCATCCGCAAATCGCAACACCTGCTAACCAAAGCTGGCCCTTTCTCGCCACCCCTGACGAGGATCTCCCCAGTTCAACCACCACGTCACTCACCTGGAAACCCCCAAAGCCTTCTCCGTGTTTCCCTGGTTCTCCTTCTTTACCTCCAAAGTGCCCTGTTCGCCCAGCAGCTCAAGTGTGGGGAGTCTAAATCCACTGACACCACCTGCATTATCTATGGATAACTGAATTGCCCAGGGCTACAGAAAGACATTCCTCCAAAAACTGACCAGTGTGAAATAAAAAATAATGATCTCATCTAGTTTCCAAGTGAGGAAAATTGGTGGACAGCTAGAATTTAAACTCTGCTTTAACTGCATAGTCTTTAGTCTTATTCCATTATTAAAGGATCAGTGCACGAATTTGTGCACAGCAGTTTGAGCGTGGCTCAGCTGAGTACTGATTCAGGGTCTCTTGGAAGGTTTCCGTCCAGATGTCAGCCTGGGCTGCAGTCATCTGAGGGCTGGACTGGGACTGTCACTTCCAAGGCGGCTCACTCGCATGGCTGTTGGCCCGAGGCCTCAGTTCCTCAGCACAAAGACCTCCCCTAGAGCTGTGTGAGCGTCCCCCTGGTGTGACAGCCGACTTGCTCCGGAGTGAGTGGACTGAGAGGGGACAGTGTGGAAGCTGCGATGTCCTTTTGCAATGCCCAGCCTCAGCAGTCACCTGGTAGTCCATGTGACCTGTTAGTGGCAGGCCAGTCTGATTCCATGTGTGAATACCAAGAATCATCGGGGGCCATCTTGGAATCACCTGCTCTCAGATGACTCCCTTGCCCCCAACCCTGCAATGGCTTTCTGCCGAAATTAGAGTAAGACCCCAGGTTGCTGTTATGGTTGACTGAACCCTGTGCGGTCTGGCCTCCCCTTCCCTCTCCCGTCCCCGCTCAGCTCCAGCTCTGATGGCCTTTCTCTTCCTCAAACTTCTTCCTTTTACCTCATCGTTCCCTCTGCCTGAACTGTTCTTCTCCCCACCTTTCACACGGCTGGTTCCCTGTCATTCGAGTCTAGAGGCAATGTCACCTCCCGAGGAGCCTGCCCCATCGGCTGTGTCTAACCAGAGTTCCCTTCCTTCTACTCACCCCACACCGAGGATTCAAGACGGAAACCAACTATATGTCAACTTTGAATCAAAGCTTATCCTGATCTGGTCATTGAATTGGAAGGTAGTACCTTCTTGGCACCTGAGCCCTGAACGCTGCCTTCACCTTTGGAATTTCACTTGGCAATGGCCTCATTAGGGGAAAGCTCCGTCCACAGTCCCATCAGTAACGAGATGTGTAATTAACTTAGATTCCCACCCTCCCCCCGCACCCAGGGAGGGCTGAGAACAGCAGAGGTCAATATCATCCTCAGAGCTGTTACGGGGATGTGTCTTCCTCCCGCGGTGCCACAATAACAGTGTGGCTCAGTGAGGCTCCACTGACAATCCCAACGACCCCTGGCTAATGGCACGCCACCCCGTCATTTACATTCGGTCACTGCAATTTGGGAGCTATGGCCCTCCCCTCGTTTTCTCTCGTCTGGGTTCCTGGACCTCGGTGTTCCCTGGGCAGGGTGAGGGTGGGAAGGGGAGGGCGAGTTTCCTTTTGAACCCCACCCATACCACCATCTCTGCCATGGGGAGCCACCAGTTAAATAATGTGAAATTGCCTGGATGCCAGTGAAATAAAAGTGAGTTTTACCAAACCGAGTTCCTTCCCTGAACATAATAACAGTAAATTTCTAGGGTCCTATAGTGTAATATCCATTAGATTTATTATGTTGCAATCCCCAGTCCCACTAGTTCTGCCTGAGGGTGAGTATATTACATTTCATCACGGTTTCATTTTCTCCTGCAGATGAGAAATGGGAATGCGATCGCAGTTATGTAGCATGCATGTGTTAAATCTGATCTCTAATAAAATCAAACACATCACAACTCAAAGCACTTTAGTACAGTGTCGGCAAAATGAAACGCCATCTGTCATCGGGCGGAGATTGCCTTATTATAACACAAAATCACACTGCTCCGCGCGCGCATTGTTCCTTAATAAATGGGTAAATGAAAACTGATAATTATGATCTTATTTATTTTAAATGATTGCTTAAAGCCGCCCAAAGCACAACATAATTTGTCAGTCAGACACGCCGGACCCCGGAACTGTGCAGGGAGCAAACACCCCTCCGTCGACACGGTGAGGAGGAGGCTTGGGGAGAAACAAAGGAGAGGCGGGGGGAGGAACTTTCCAGAACCGCCAGGAGTGGCGGCGAGGAAAAGACCTCCAGACCTGAGAAATCATGTCAGTCCTGATCAGGTGATTTGCAGCTCCTCCACCAGCCTGGCCCCGTTTTTTCACTCGGAAAAAAAAAAAAGAAAGAAAGAAAAAAAGAAAGAAAAGCCTCCATCTCCAGGATGCTGAGGGAGGTGGAGACAACCAGAAGGCCCAAGGACCCCTGGTGGCATGGCCTGGGTGCCCCTGGGTCACGTGTGCAATCACGATGCTCTTCCCAACCGTTAGAGGCAGGAGGCTTGTAACATGTCCGCACTCTTCCGTGTGAGTAGAACACTATGAGACTAGGGCAGGCAAATGTCCGGCTCTCGGGCCATATAAGACCCGCAAAATCATTTGGTCTGGCCCTGGCCAAATAGATAGGCAGCTAATCTTTTTTTTTAATATATTTTATTGATTTTTCACAGAGACGAAGGGAGAGAGAGATAGAAAGCCAGAAACATCAATGAGAGAGAGACATCAATAAGCCACCTCCTGCACGCCCCCTACTGGAGATGTGCCTGCAAGCAAGGTACATGCCCTGGACCAGAATCAAACCTGGACCTTTCAGTCCCCAGGCCAACGCTCTATCTACTGAGCCAAACAGGTTTTGGCCAGCTAATCTTTTTAAATATATATATTTTTATTGATTTCAAAGAGGGAGAGAGAGAAACATCAATGATGAGAGAGAATCCTTGATCAGCTACCTCCTGCCCAACCCCTCCTGGCAATTTGGGCCTGAACCTTGATGGGGAATCAAACTCTGACCTCCTGGTTTATGGGTCGATGCTCAACCACTGAGCCACCCTGGCCAGGCTGAGAAGATATCTGAAAGGCAGGAAAATAAATCGAGTCTGAAAAAAATAAAGTCTGCTGGCATCTTATCACACTCCCTCTCCCAACACTAGTCTAATGGGTGCTTTCAGGGAAGGATTGTCTTAGGCTCCGTGGCAAATGATATCTCACTTTCTAATTTCAAGAAAACTGATGACGACGTGGGTTCATCTGTGCTGTGCAATCCAATTAGGGAAAGATTTCTGGAGCTCTCGCTCTATTTAAATCAATGAGGAGGTTGAAACAAATATTGTGGGTCGCTGTGTAAAGGGCAGCCCCGTCAGACAGAGCACAGTGGGAACGCGGATTGGAATTTGCAACAGAGGAAAGCAATGTGACATTCGAAGCAAGTCAATCCTGCGGCAGTGGGAAGGGGGTGAAAAGTGGAGGGACCTCAGGACTTTGGGGGGCTGTTCTTCCTCTACATTTCCCCCAAAGAGCTGGTGGCAGACAGGACTCCCCAGGTGGTACGTGTGTTGGCCAGCATCTCCCTTCCGCCTGGAAGATGGATGTCTACGGACGCCCAGGAGAAGCTACAAGTTCGGAGGGAATGGAAGCACTGGGCATTGGGGGGAAACGTGGCCTTTCTGGCCCCCACTCGCTTCTCCCCGGGAAAGCACTTGAAAATGCACCAGTAATGAAAGAACGAGTGGAATCGCATTTCCCTGCTGCAACTGGTTGAGAAAGGAAATGCAGATCGTCTTCAGTGAGCCCTCACTGGTGTGGCTCAGTGGCTAGAGCATCGGCCTGCGGACTCAGGGGTCCCAGGTGTGATTCCAGTCAAGGGCATGTACCTTGGTTACAGGCACATCTCCAGAAGGGCAGCTGATTAATGTGTCTCTCATGGATGTTTCTAACTCTCTCTCCCTCTCCCTTCTTTTCTGTAAAAAATCAATAATCCTATCTAATAAAAGAGTAATATGCAAATTGACCATCACTCCAACACACAAGATGGCTGCCCCCTGTGGTCAAAGATGGCCAGCAGGGGAGGACATTAGGGGCAAGCAGGCTGGCAGGGGAGTGGTTAGGGGGTGATCAGGCCGGCAGGCAGAAGCAGTTAGGGGTAATCAGGAAGGCAGGCAGGCGAGCAGTTGGGAGCCAGCAGTCCTGGACTGGAGAGGGTGCAGGCTGGGCTGAGGAACACACACACCCGTGCACGAATTTCGTGCACCAGGCCTCTAGTATCTATAGGATTGTCTTCAGCGAAAGGACAAGAAAGGGGCGCAGGGAGGTTTGGCTGCATTAAGGCGCCACCACCTTGACCCCAGACCCCAGCAAGGCTTGGGGACCTGGCTCCCGTCTCTCAGCTCCGTTTTATTAAGATGAACAGGAAGATTAGTCACTACCTCAAGGCAGCAGTTTACACAATGTCCCCCGATGCCCATGACCCCTGGTTTCCTTCGGGGTGACCATCCCCTGGTGCGGCTATGAGTTGGCCACGTGCTCAGACACACCTGGATGGTTTGGGGACCACCGGAGAGCACTCGCCCCCTTGGGGAGCAGGAGGGAGGACGGGAGAGGAGCGAGGGTGTGGTAGTAACTGCAGCGCCACCCGAGCAGAGGACACATCCTCCGTGAGAGCCTCGTTCATCTGAGCAAAGGGGCAGTGTCACCCCCAATTCTAAGGAGTCAGGGGACGGACCCCCTGTGGGGCTCTTCCTCAAGGCAGTGGGGCGAGATGTCACTGCCCCAGGACCCCACGTGGCTCTACTTATTGCCTGTCCCAGGTTTGCTTCCCTTTCATTTATTGCTTTTTTCTCTTTCTTTCATCTCTGGCCTATACGCTCACCACAAACAAAGCTCTCCGATTATGAATTCCTTCAGAAGCGGAAGCAAAAGCCCGTTTACAAATTATAACTTCCCCCAAAAGAAAGATTGATTTCCCCTTTCCCTCACCGTCCGTGGCCAGCACAGAGCCAGAGCCCCGGCCTCTGACCTTGGCCCTGCGGGGCCCCTCACTGTGGGATGCTGACCCTCACACCTGCACCCCGATTTCATTGTACTTATTTGCTAAAAAGCAAACTGGGGGGATGGATGTTGAGATTTTACCAACAAGTATATATATATTTTTTAATGTTTTGGCAAGAGGCTGATACTAATAGGCAAGATTTAATTTTAACCAAGAGCAGCTGTGACCTACTCTCACCATTATTTTAGAATATATGAAGGTCACTTTGCTATCAAAAAAGAGGGGGAAATCCCCCCAATAATTTCCATTTGTGGGGTTTCCGGAGGGGGGAGGGAGGGATTACTTGTTTTATTTGTTTGTTTTTGCTTTCTTAGAGAAAAAAAAAAATCCATCGTCCTTCTTTTCCTTTTTCCTTTTTCCTTCAGACTGGGGAAAAGTTCATCACAGGTCAGCACAAGTTACCAACAGGCATTGCTCACGGCCCTGACTTTGCTGACATTCGCTGCCATGAATGAACTTCCCGAGCCTCAGTATTGCCCATCTGAGAAATGGGCACAGTCAAACCCGCTCTAGGCACTTCCCAGGGATGCTATGAATGAGAAACAGAAAAGTGGATGTAGCCGTGCTTTTAAAAAAATAAAATAAAATAAAAATGAATCAAGGTCTCATCCCCTGCCCCATCCTCTGCAGCCCTTCATGTCCTTACCCAGAACCGGGGGTACAATTACGGGTCACCAACTTTTTCTCGGACCCTGCAGCCCGGACTGGTTCCATTCAGACCCTGAGCCTGCATTTAACAAAGCGCCTTCCCGTGGATGACACTGGATCAGCGAAGTCGAAGCTGTCGCACGAGGCTTCTGAGGAGGCCCAGACAAATGCCTCGCACGCAGGAACCCTCCTCGAGTCACCAGATGGGCCTCATTTATTAAAGCTGGGGGCCCGGAGCTGGGGGAGAGCCAGCCTCTCTCCAGAGGGACCCCTGAGAATTGGTTGCTAGGAAGCTACAAAAGCTAGTGTTTTTAATGAGATTTAAAGTATCATAAATTATATATTATTTTCTGCACTTAGGACATTCATAGCCCTCTGGTTTATTCTGGAGTTCCTTTTTGCCTCGGTGACAACTAATCCCTTTACGGACGAACTGCCTTGCATAAGCATTCCCTCGGAAATCAAAGCAAAATTACATGTGAAAATTATTTTTCCTTCCTCTCCCTGAAAGTAAAAGGGCCCATTCCTTTGTCTCCTCTTGCGTGTCCGAGGCAGGCAATTGCTAAGAATTTATTTTCTCCGGCTTAAAGTAAAATTAATCCCCGCCTTTACCAATAAAGGTAAGTGAGTGCAGTCTGGAGCCGCTGTTAATGAGAATTCTCATAATTCCGTTTTCTGCGGAGAGTTACAGTGGGCTCCGCGGGCTTAATTCCACAGATAATTACGGAGACGGTATTTAAGAAGCCTGCGTAGTCACTGCCCTCCCTGGACTCCCTTCAGCTTCCAGCATTAAATAAAGAGGCCGCCATTCCACAAAAGACATTCAGAAACTAGCCGGTGTGACTGCCCATCTTTCGGGAGGCGGGTCATTACGCAGATGGGGGGGGGGAGGAGAGGCGGGCCTTCTGATCTGCATAAGAGAGGCTGCCCCAGGGGGGAAGAGGGGGGAGGTTGCTGGAAGTGGCCACTCATCTGACAAATGAAGACAGTGGTTTTCAAGATTCAGACATTGTTTTGCTACTCTAACCGGTTTGGCTCGGTGGGTAGAGCATCGGCCTTCGGACTGAAGGGTCCCAGGTTTGATTCAGGTCAAGGGCATGTACCTTGGTTGCGGGCACATGCCCAGTAAGGGGTGTGCAGGAGGCAGCCAATCAATGATTCTTTCTCATCCTTGATGTTTCTACCTCTCTCTTTCTCTCCTTTCCTCTCTGAAAGCAATAAATATATTTTATTTTATTTTTTTTTTAAATGAAGGATCTCTTACTCTTTAAGACAGTGTGGAGGGGCCTGGAGAGTATTACGTTAAGCAAAATAAGCCAGTCAGAGACAGACAAGTGTCACATGATCGCACTCTTATGTGGAACCTAATGAACCAAATAGATCCAGAGACACCGAAGCATGGAACAGACGGATGACTCTCAGAAGGAAGATGGGGGTGGTGGGCAGGTGGGGAGAGATTACCAGGGGGATTTACATGCATAAAGGCACAGCCCGTGGATACAGGGAAGGCCTGGGAGGAGCAGATGCAGGATGGAGGAGGGGGTCAATGAGAAAAAAGGGGGTGACATCTGCAATATCTTCTAATAAAGATA
>PVJN01050539.1:0-14805 GCA_004026805.1 Lasiurus borealis
TCTATCCCCTGCCTCAGCAAATGCGCGTTGCCTTCTCAGCAGCCAGGACCTCTAATCTCGCTCCGGGAACTTTAGACCAACCTATTGTGTTTGATCTTCTTCTGAACAACTTGGGAGAAACGTTTGATCTTCAGCTGGGTAGATTTAATTGCCCGGTGAATGGCACTTACGTTTTCATTTTTCACATGCTAAAGCTGGCGGTGAATGTGCCACTGTATGTTAACCTCATGAAGAACGAAGAGGTCTTGGTGTCTGCCTATGCCAATGACGGTGCTCCAGACCACGAGACCGCTAGCAATCACGCGATTCTTCAGCTCTTCCAGGGAGACCAGATATGGTTACGTTTGCACAGGGGAGCCATTTATGGAAGTAGTTGGAAATATTCTACATTTTCTGGCTACCTTCTTTATCAAGATTGAAAGTCAATGCCCAATTGACAACAAGAGAATGGTGTTCAATATTAGTGGGATTAAAGGAAAGGTAGTCCTTGACCTTGTGACTAATTGGTTTAGGGAAATGTTTTCATTCCTAGAGGGAGGAGGAGGTCTTTATTTTTGTTTTCCTCCACAAAGTGAAAAGTTTCAAGCTGAATGACAATTAGCACTAATCTGGCACTTTATAAATTGTGATGTAGCCTTGCTCTTCAAGCTGTGAATGTATCTTGTTTGCACTTAACCCTTAACTGTATTAAAGTTCAGCTCACTAAACTGACTGCCTCAAGTTCTGGCAAGTTATAATGCCTTGTTGTGCCTCAATAAAAAAATTACATGCACCCTCGGTGTTCTTATTTGATTAAACATTTAGTTGAGAGGTAAAATATTTAATTTTTAGTATTCATTATTGGTAACTCTTGAATAAGGGTATTTATGGGTTCATATTATGTGAAAATAATACTCAGTGATTGAGCATTGACCTATGAATCAGGAGGTCACGGTTCGATTCCTAGTCAGGGCATATGCTCAGCTTGTGGCCTCAGTCTTCAATGTGGGATGTGCAGGAACCAGCTGATCAATGATTCTCATTGATGTTTCTGTCTCTCTCTCTTCCTTCCTCTCTGAAATTAATTTAAAAAAAAGCCTTTTATATATGACAGTTCCTTTTAGAGCTACTTTTCTCTGATATTGTACATGTCATTCATCAAAAAGTTTTTTCTGTTTTCCATTGGTTAATAACATATTTTCCTTGAAGCTATCTTGCAGTAGGGCATGTGCTATCCTTTAGTTATTTTCAAGTACCTAATACATGTATAATAATTCAAGATGTAACAGGAGATACACAGGTACTACTGGTCCACCATTAGTAGATTTATGCTTTCTAGTGGATTCTCAATCTGAAGAGCAAAATATTTATTTAGGCAGGGGCAGTATTCTCCAGTGTGTAGGGAGACCCTGGGAAGGGAAAGATACCTGAAGCTTGAGTCTCCAGAGCTTCTGAAGGTTGATTTCAGAGCCTGCTGCCTCTTTAATCTGAGTTCCCACAACCAGATCCTACTTCACAAATGACCCTGGACAGTAATAAAACTAATAGAAGCCTGAATCCAAACCCTGCCACTGTCATAGGTTTAGTGCTTTGACTTCCTTTTAAGGAGACCTAATGTGGAGAGATTAAAAATGGTGGTAAATGGATGGTGCATGGGCATGCTCCCAGAAACTGGAATTATAACTGGAATTACAACTAAAATACAGAAAAACTTTGGAATAATCAACAGAAGACTTGCAGGAGAAAACCCTGATACTCGAGGACCAAAAGTGGAGACTGCATAGAGACTGGTAGGAGGGGTGGAGGCACGAAAGGGCTGGCCCAGCATGCATACATGGCAACTGAAGTCCCAGAGAGATCTCAGCTGTGGGGCGTTGCCACTGAGAACTCTGGGATTTAATCCCCAAGCTGGCTGTCCTCCACACCCTCTCCGCCAGAGACCACCAAAACTGAGGAAGGTACCCATATAACATCTGGCTGTGAGAAGCAACAGGGTTACTGTCTGCCAGGGAGTGACGGTTGAAAATTCAGGCACCCTCTTAAAGGATCAATGCACAAAATTCCTTGTGGAGCCACCCACCTTGTACTTCAGCAGAAGGAGGGCAGAGTGGACTGGAGCTGTGTGAGAAAGGACTTGATTGTTAGGGCTCAGAAGGCAGATACCCCCAGTTTCCTCTGCTGAGTCATCCCCTCATGCAGTGGAGGACTTCTTTCCCATTGTTCTTTGCTTTGGGAAAAGACAGTTGACCCACCCTATTGGAAAACACCTTGCTCTGAGGCAACTTAAGATACTAAAAATAACAATCTCCAGGTAGAAGCAACTGCCTCATGATGTTGGAAAAAAAAATTGAAAACCAAGATGGTGGCATAGGTAAATGCCTATACTGCTGCCTCCCACAACCACATCAAAATTACAACTAAAATACAGAACAACTATCATCCAGAACCACAGGAAAGCTGGCTGAGTAGAAGTACTACAACTATAGATGTAAAGAAGAAAGAGCATTGAGACTGGTAGGAGATGCAGAGGTGCAGACCAGGCTGGCACAGGTGTGCTGCTTTTTTAATTGGGAGAGAGATACAGGCTCCTGTTTGCTCTGAGCTCCAGTTCTGGGTGACTCTGGGGGACCCAGATAGCTATGGGAGAAATTGAATTGGCATCAGGGCAGCAACATGGGGGCAGCTTTCTTCCAGACAGAGGTGCTCACAATGGTCATTGTTCCTGTGCTGGGACCTCACCACTACAGGGCTAACTGGCAGCCATTGCTGTTTGCTCCACCCTGGAGATTCCCTGAGACCCCACCCACCAAATTTACAACCCTACCCAAGGTGTGTGCAATGGCTTTTGCATATGAATGGCCTGTCCTTTCTCAGACTAAAATCTGTCAAACAAGCTGAGTCAGTGAGTCTCAAAGCTATCAAAAGAAGGCCCAAGGCTAGCACTAGCAGCAGACTGCCTTGCTTCACAGCTGGACCTCATATGGGCACTGCCAAACCCAATCCAAAGAGGAGGGATCTGCAGATCTCTCTGTAGCTCCTGCTGGCTGGCCCCAAGCAGTGGCTGACTTTGCACCTCCTTGGAGAGCCAAGAGCCAGTGTACATAGTGGTCAGTGTGAGACCATACCAGAGTACAGCTCTTCACATCCATAAGTGACACACTCAAGGGGAAGACTCAGTGAACACCAAAGCCCAACTGAAGCAAGTCCTGCCCTATAAGGGTGTCTTCTGCACAGCAGCTCTTCCATTGTAGATACAGCTGGCTCTCACAGCCAACTGGCCTAGCCAACTGGCCTAGGGGTCAATTCCTCCAAGTGATACCAACAGCAATCAAGGCTCAACTGCAACAAAACTGCACAAAACCCACAAAGGGGTGTACCAAGAGTGTCCACATCAGGTGATTGGGGAGGCTGAGCCACTGGGCCCTATGGGACACCTACTACACAAGGACACTCCTTCAACTTGGGGAGACTTGGCAGCTACCCAATACATAGAAACACAGGAAAGCCAAAATGTGGGGACAAAGAAACATATAAAGAAATGAAAGAAAGCAAACTAATGAATATAGAGTTCAAAACACAGTTATAAGGTTACTCAAGAATCCTCTAGATGTCAAATTACAGCAGGAAGGTTGAGAGGTGGGGTAGATAAGAGATCAACCAAAGGACTTGTATGCATGCATATAAACATAACCAATGAACACAAGACACTGGGGGATTAGGGTATGCCTGGGAGGGGGGGGGGGCAATGGGAAGATATGTACATATGTAACACATTAACAAAAAAAATATTTTAAAAAATCCTCTAGAAACCTCCAAGGAACTTAGACTTCAAGGATATTAGTGAGAATACCAAAAAAATGGAAAAGGACCCGTCAGAAATTAAGCCATACACTGACTGAAATAAAGAATAACATACAGAGTTTCAATAGTAGACTAGAGGATCCCAAGAATCAAGTAAAAGATTTGAAATACAAAGAAACAAAACAAAATCTAAACAAAAACAAAAAACAAACAAAACAACAAAAAAAACAGAAAAACAAAAAAGAAAAAAAGAATCCAAAAATATGAAGATAGTGTAAGGAGCCTCTGGGACAACTTCAAGTGTACCAACATCAGAATTATTGGATTGCCAGAAGATGAGAGAGAGCAAGATATTGAAAACCTGTTTGAAGAAATAATGACAGAAAACTTCCCCGACCTTGTGAAAGAAAGAGACTTACAAGTCCAGGAAATGCAGAGAACCCCAAACAAAAGAAATCCAGAGAGGACCACACCAAGACACATAATTAAAATGCCATGAGCAAAAGACAGAATATTAAAAGCAGCAAGAGAGAAAGTTACCTACCTACAAGGGATTATCAATACAACTGTCAGCTGACTTCTCAACAGAGACTAGGAAGGCCAGAAGAGAGTGGCAAGAAATATTCAAAGTGATGCATAGCAAGAACCTACAACCAAGAATACTCTACCCAGGAAAGCTATCATCCAGAATTGAAGGTCAGATAAAGAGCTTCACAGACAAAAGCTAAAGGAGTTCATCATGACCAAAGCAGTATTATATGAAATGCTGAAGGGTATTCTTTAAGAAGAGGAAGAAGAAAAAGGTGAAGATAAAACATTATGAACAACAAAGTGACAACAAATACGTATCAACAAGTAAATCTAAAAATCAAGTGAGTAAAAAATCTGATGAACAGAATAAACTGATGAATATAATAGAATTAGGAGCATGGAAATGGAGTGGACTGACAATTCTTGGGGAGAAAGGGGTGTGGAGGTGTGGGAAGAGATTGGACAAAGATCTTATATGCATGTATGCAGTACTTATGAACATGAACAGTGGGGTGATGAGGGCCTGGGGTGGGGTGGGAACCAGGTGGAGGAAAGATATGAGGGCAAAAAAGACGGATATCTGTAATCTGAGCAATAAAGTTAAAAAAAACACACACACAACTCTCACCACACCTGAGAATGATTGCCTGGGGCCATTCAAGTTGGAATCTTACAGTCTGTAGGCAGAGGTGGACTCTGGAGGCTTTGAGTCTATATAATAAAGCTAAGTGTCCAGTTGGCCATTCAACCAATCAAAATGTAATATGCTAATGATATGCTAAGGCCATTCAACTGCTCACTATGACATGCACTGATCACCGTTGGTAGACAGTCAACCAGTCAATCAGTTGCTATGATATGCACTGATCACCAGGGGGCAGACGGTTGTGGTTAAGGTAACACAGTCCTTGGTATTTTAAATTACAGCAGCATACTGTACAATTATCCCAGGCAAACTTACAAACTAATTCCTTGAATGTTTGGCACAATTTAAAAATGACACGAAATAATTTAATCCCTTCCCTTGGATCTCCTTACATTTGCCTCTCAGCACAGTCACTATTGCTTGTCTCATTCTTGTTCTCACATGTTTATTTCTAGTCTGCAGATGTGGAATGAAGAGTCTTAAAAGAACTCAAACCCTTCAGGCAGCATTCACTTTTCAAGATTTATTAAGGAAATGAAAAGGGGGAGATGTTGGAAGCTACCCTTTGTCTTCACTATCAGAAAAGTGTAAACAAGGAAACTGGAATGCTGGTGAACCGTGAGCTCTGGCAAGGGCCAAAGCTATGCACCGATTGTTTAGTCAAGACAATGGTGACTCAAACAATTTCCTGACCAAATAGTTTCAAAGTAAATCTTTACTAATATCTACTGACCTTTAAGATAATCAGTCTGCTACCAGAATTGTCTGCCTGATTAAGAGCAATATGTATATCCAAAATTAAATAAAAGGTTGGCAGGGCCTGGGCACCAGCAAAGTGCTTCCCCTAGAGTTGGACACTCCACCTGGCCCCCCTTGATTTCCAAATTCATATTTCTTGTCTAGTATCGTCATTTGCCCACGGGCCTTTTCCAGGTTCTGAACCCTAAGCCACATATGATGTGGCTTATCACAGCAGATGCTTTGACCAGTAGGTTAGCTTGTTGCTGGAGTCCGGCTGATCGGGACATAGTGAGACAGGTCGGACATGCCATGGAGCCCTCCCATGATCTCCTCCTGATTGGCCAACCTCCCATGTCTCTCCCCAATCCCGAATGTGCACCAGTGGGGTCCCTCAGCCTGGCCTGCACCCTCTCACAATCCAGGACCCCGTAGGGGATGTCAAAGAACCAGTTTCAGCCCAATTCCACAGGGGGAGCACCACTCAACCAGAAGCCAGGCTCATGGCTGGTGAGTGCAGTGGCAGCACTAAGGATGTCTGACTTTTAGCTTAGACCCTCTTTCCCCGAGGACTGCAAGAAGGTGCAGGCTGGGCTGAGGGACCCCCTCCCAAGTGCCCGAATTTTGTGCACTGAGCCTCTTGTCTATATATATAAAAGCCTAAGTGACCATTTGACTATTTGACTAGTGGCTGTGATGCACACTGACCACCAGAGGGCAGATGCTCCAACTGGTAGGTTTGCTTATGGTTGAGGTCTGACTGATTAGGACTGGGTGAGATGGGCTGGACATGCTCTGGAGACCTCCCTGGCCGGCCAACTTCCCATGGTCCCTCTTTGGCTGGCTGTCCCTGATCAGCCCCAATCAGGACTGGACAAGATGGGCTTGCCATGCCCTGGATTAATCCATGCACCAGACCAATTTCAGCCTGATTCCCACAGGCCAGGTGAGGGATCCTACTGGTCCATGAATCTGTGCACTGGGCCTCTAGTTTATACAAAATAAAAAAAGACACCAAATAGCTGCCACAATTTTGAGAGAGAAAAACAAAGTTGGAAGAATCACAATATCAGATTTCAAGTTATACTACAAAGCCACTGTAATCAAAACACTGGTAATGGCACAAAAACAGGCATATAGATCAATGGTACAGAATAGAGAACCCAGAAATAGACCCAAACCATTATGCTCAATTAGTATTTGACAAAGAAGGGAAGAGCATACAAGGAGTCAAGAGTGTCTCTTCAATAAGTGTTGTTGGGAAAATTGAACAGATACATGCAAAAAAAAAAAAAAAAGAAAGAAACTAGACCACCAACTTATACCATACACAAGAATAAACTCAAAATGGATAAAAGACTTAAATGTAAGTTGTGAGACCATAAAGACCCTAAGAGAAACCATGGCAGCAAAATCTCAGACATTTCTTGTAGCAATATGTTTACAGATACATCACCTAAGGCAAAGGCAATTAAGGAGAAAATAAACAAATGGGACTACATCAAAATAAAAAGCTTCTGCTCAGTAAAAAAGACCATCAACAAAATGAAAAGAGAGCCCACTGTATGGGAGAACATATTTGGCAGTTATACCTCTGGTAAAGGGTTAACATCCAAAATATATAAGGAACTCGTACAATTTAACAAAAGGAAGACAAACAATCCATTTAAAAAATGGGCAAAATATCTAAATAGACACGTCTACAAAGAGGACATAGAGACATATGAAAAAAATGCTCAGTCATTAATCATCTGAGAAATGCAAATCAAAATGACAATGAGGTACCATCTTACATCTGTCAGAGTGGCTACCATCAATAAATCAACAAGGGACAAGTGTTGGCAAGGATGCAGAGAATAAGGAACCCTCATGCACTGCTGGTGGGAATGTAGAGTGGTGCAATCAGTATGGAAAACAGCATGGAGTTTCCTAAAAAATTAAATATGGAGCTGCCATTTGACCTAGTGACCTCAGTTCTAGGAATATATCCTAAGAAACTTGAAGCACCAATCAGAAAGAATGTATGCATCCTTATGTTTATAGCATCACAATTTACAATAGCTAAGATCTGGAAATAGCCCAAGTGCCCATCAGTAGATGAGTGGATAAAAAAGCAATGGTACATTTATACCATGGAATATTATGCAGCAGTAAAAAAGAAGAATCTTTTAACCTTTGAGACAGCATGGAAGGAACTGGAGAGTATCATGCTAAGTGAAATAAGTCAGTCAGAGAAAAATAAGTATCACATGATCTCACTCATATGTGGAATCTAAGTAACAAAAATAAACTGATGAACGGAGTGGATCCAGAGGCATGGAAGCATGGAATGGAGTATGGGATCTCAGAGGGAAGGTTGGGGAGAGTGGATGGGTGGGAGGTAATCAACCAAAGTCCTTTTATGCATATATGCATAACCCATGGACATAGACAATAGAGTGCTGAAGGCCTGGGGTAAGGGTGAGGGGTCAATGGGGGGAAAAGGGGCATGTGTAATACTTTTAACAATAAATATTTTTTAAATAAACAGTGGTCAGATAATGCTATGATGGAGTTCTGATTTTGCCACCTAGTAACTGCTCTTGGGCAACTTATTTTACTTCTAAGATCTCTCTCTCTCTTTCTCTAAAAGACCATTTCCCCAAATGTACCATGGGGATGATGATGAATCAACCTCATTATGGCAGCTGTGAAGGGCAACTAAGAATATGTCCAAAGACTCAAAGACTGGCACATAAGGGTTTAATAAATATTAGGTGTGCTAATTTTTTTCTTATTCTGAAAACGTGAGTGTTTGTGTTTATACTGTCTGACACAGTATAGCAGGCATGGCCAGAATTTTGTATTTATTCTAGATGCATATTCTCACATTTCACAATTTAAGCTTCTTTGTTTCTCATTAGTAAAAACTTAATATTTTATTTCTCAATTACTTTAAAGAATATATTTTTTTTACAGTAAGCATTTTGATTGCAATCATCTGCAATATGTTAATGGTTTGAGAAGTCCATTCTTACTATGCATCCAAGGCAAGTCACTTGCTGAGGCAGAAAGTTCTTGTTCTGATCCTCCTGTCTTTCTGAGGCGTTAAGTAACTTCAGGAAGATGGTATAAGAGCATTATATTATTACTAGAAGCCCGGTGCATGAATTTGTGCATGGGTGGGGTCCCTCTGGGTGCCCTGCAGGAATCAGGCCAAAACCCACAGTCCAATGCCACCTGCAACTCCTACCTGCCATTCCTACTCATCCCAGCCCCACTGCTGCAGGCTCATGCCCAATCAGTCCTGATCGGAAGAGGTTTGTGCTGCCGTAGCAGTGCTTGCCAGCCATGAGCCCTGCGTCTGGCACCCTCCCAAGGGGAGTGACCTGCAGGATGGAGCTGAACCAGGTCTCTGACATCCTCTGAAGGGTCCCGGATTGTGAGAGGATGCAGGCCAGGCTGAGGGACCCATTGGTGCATAATTGGAGGGCTCTAGGGTGTGTCCAGCCCATCTCACTCAGTCCCAATCAACTGGACCCTAGCAGCAAGCTAATCTACCATTCAGAGCATCTCGCCCCTGGTGGTCAGTGCACGTCATAGTGACTGGTCAACCAGTTGACTGCCCCCAGTTATCAGTGCACATCATAGCAAGTGGCTGAGCAACCTTAGTGTATTATGCTTTGATTGGTTGGTTGATTTTCTGCCATTCACTCTATTTGCATATTACCTTTTTATTATACCTGGTTCATGAATTTGTGCACGGGTGGCGTCTCTCGGCCTGGCTGGCGATTGGAGCTGATGGGGAGTGGGGGGCTGTGGGCACGCACTGACCAGCAGGGGGTAGCTCCTGTGTTGAGCGTCTGTTCCCTGGTGGTCAGTGCATGTCATAGCAATTGATTGACTGGTTGACTGGTTGGTTGTTTGGTCGTTCGGTACTTTAGGTTTTTCTATATATAGAATAGCTAATACTTTTGAGTAGGGAGTAGGTTTAGCAATGAAACCCTGAAAACATATTTAACTTTCGGTGGTGTTAAATTTTAGTATAGGGTTGTCAAGATAGAGGATGTAACATGACTCACTATTTAACAGAACTTTTTCAATTCATGGTAGGTACTTTGTGGACTAAGGATATTAGTATTCCAGTTAAATAAATTAGTTATTGCTTTTATGTCTAGAACACAAACTAAAAAGTATACATAAATGCAGAAATATGATCAGATGATTGAGGGGAAAACTTGATGTTTAGAAACGGTTAATCAAATTCAATGTTGACTTTCAGCCATTTTTACCCATTATGTTTTATACTACATTAGTGTCTTTTGCTTAGTCTTTTCCCCTGCACCCAGTCAATGTTTATTTAAAAGTGTGAGTGCCTATCTATTTTTTAAGGTAAGTGTCACAACCAAGATATTCATTAACTAAGGTATCTTCTCATAACAATTATGTTCTAGGTGAGTATTTTGAATGAAATAAATACTGGTTTGCATAGACAGTGAGATAGAAATTATTCTTAGGCTTATGAGAATGAAAAGACAAGATCGTTTTTTAAGAAAATGTTTCTATTTAGGAAGAGAGAGAAACATCAATGAGAGAAACAGCAGCATCAGTCAGCTGTCTCCTGCATTCTCTTGGAGAAAGCTTGAAGGTTTTAATTAAGTCTGGGATAATACATGGAACAGTGTTACTATAAAAAAACACACCTAAAAACCTGCCATCTTTTACTAATATTTGCATTTCATCTCATAATTTAGAGAGTACTCTTATCTTTTCCTATTTGCACTTCACACAGCCCTTATGAGGTCCGTTCTGTTCTTGGGATAGAAAATGGAGACTCTTGGAGACAGACTTTCTGAGGCCACTAGCAGAAGTGGCTCTCTCCAGCCCAAACACAGCACAGCATTTTCTGCAGTGCCTTTCCCTCTCCTTTAGTTCCGACCATATTCCCATTGCCACTGTGCACACACAGGTTTCCAGCGCACTACTCAGCTCTTGCTGGGGCAAACCGAACACTGAACTGGAGAAAGTGGATGCAGTTGAATCTGTCATAAGGTACAGATCCTGAAGTTGAGGTAGGATGACTCCCTTTCTGATGGGAAATGTGGAAAGCCTGAGGAAACGAGAAATAACATGTGGAGAGGGAAATAAAACCCCACTAATTTGAAAGTAGGTATTTATTTTTTAGTTCTAGTTAATGCTCCTATTTTTAGCTTCTCTCCCTGCCCACAACCACTACATTTTAGTCCCTTGGTGAAGGAAGTTACTGTTCAGAAACTTCCTAACCCTCTATTATTTTAGCTTTCCTAGCACTGGTTTGTTTCTTTTAAAATTCCTCCGTAACTGCGAGGTCCATCTCATTCTTTTCGTAAATCCTAATCGGAGCTTTTGGTAACATGTGATGTCTTACAGAATACTGTTGACTTTTATTAACAAAATACTAAAGATCTTACACTCATAAGACACATGTCTACACTCTTGCATATATCTCAGGTGCTATGATATAGACCTCTGCCAATATAAATGCTTTCTGAGTGGAAGCATTTAATCACAAACCTTTCAGCATTCGCTTACAGTTTATCTAGCATGGTCTAAAGGACATACTGTTGAACCATAGGGAGGCATTTTTGTTCATTTGCTCCCATTTCCTCTTTACCATGTGGACTAGATTCAAGCCTCGGAACAGAGACCAGCAGCTGAGCTGCTGCCCACAGATGGGGAGGCCAGCTGTGCTGTTTCATTTAGATGACTAAAATGTTAACTCTCGAAAAAAGGCCACTGTGGCAGTGCTGACAGTAAAAAATCATGTTCTGTCATTTGGAGCTGTATTCAGGCCAGTTCTTCTCACTGGGTGCTGTATTTCTAGGGTAATGGCATCCACTTCTATGGTGTCACCTAACCTGTATGAACAGGTGACTCATGGTTTTCTAACTCTAGTCCTTTATTCCTTCTCCCTCAGCCAGAGTTTCTGCCTTCTCACCCAGCTTTTTTCTGAGGGCCAGATGTGGGTGTCCATTTGTCACTGGAAATCTCCAGCAGTATGACCCATAAATAATTCTAGTTCAACAGGTCTGCAGATAAATTCATCGTTCCTTCAAAATCTAATGCTACTTCCATTTTCTCTAGTTAATGATTTCCATAGGCCATCAAAGCTTGAAACTTTAGCACTAATCTTGACTTCCCTTTGTTGCTTTGCATACCTAGTCTGTCACAAATTACTGTTTGCTCAACCTGTGAAAGGTTTGATGTCTGTCTGTCTGTATTACCACTGTAGATATCCTGTGTTAGACTCCTTACTTTTTTCATATGCTTGCCTTTATTCATCCAACCAGTACTTATTGATTGCTTATTATGTGCCAGGCATAGTGTGAGACTGTCTCACTATGTTACTTTCATCAGAGCCAAATAAGGTTTCTTTTAACTAGAATATACTGATTATATTACACCATGAACAATGTGTTTATCTCATTTAATCTTCAGAACAGGTCTTGGAAGCAGATGAGAAAACAGGCACAGAGAGGTGAGGCATATGCAAACCATGACTACAAGACAACATAGCTGGCTCACATTCTATCCTACCATAAACAAGGTGAGGATATCGTACATATAGACATCCTTTCATGTTATGCAAAGAAATAAGAGCAGAGGGGACTCATAAACAATGGACCAAATATAAGCTAAACATAAGTTATAGTTTAGGGAAAACTACTTTAAAACACTTGCAAAGAAATCTGAGAGCAGAATCAGATGTTTTTTTTCCTGTTGTCTTGGACAATAATTTGACAGCATTGTTTTTCAGTAACTTCACTGAGTCTAAAGCCTATGATGTTTTCATGGGAGCATCAACTCTTTTTTTAAAAAAAAATTTTTTAAAATTATTTCAGAAGGAAAGGAAAGGGAAATAGAGAGAAAGAGAAACATCAATGATGAGAGAGAATCACTAATTGGCTACCTCCTGCATGCCCCATAGTAGGGATGGAGCTAGCAACCTGGGCATGTGCCCTTGACTGTAACCTCCTGGTTTATAGGTTGATGCCCAACACTGAGCCATGACAGCCAGGCAACTCTCTTTTAAATTATATAATTTGGTAGTTAAAATTTTTATTTTGCGATAATAGTAGATTCTTATCTATCTATCTATCTATCTATCTATCTATCTATCTATCTATCTATCTATCTATCTATCAGAAATGTGCTAATTAACCGGGATGCCGTAATGGGTTGACTGGACAGGAGGAGGTTGCTCACAGTGTTGAGGGCGGAGCGGCAGGGGTCTCCATGTGCCTGCACTGGGGGAGGGCCTGATCATCATCATTATCATCATCATCAGCAGCTGCTTCAAAGGCTGGAGAGGGAGGCAGGGCCGGTCGGGAGACTCCAGGTGGGCACCGTTGTGTGATTTTGAATCACGCGCTGGGCTCCTAGTGCAGTTATAAGAAATAATACAGATAGATCCTGTGTACCCTTTATTCAATTTGCTTCAGTGGTAACATCTTGCAAAATGCAGTACAATATTACATCCAGGGTTTTGAAACTGATACTTTCAAGATACAAAACATTTCCATCACCACAAGGATCCCTCCTATTGGTCTTTTACAGTCACACCCACATCCCTCTCATCTCACCTCCATTTAACCCCTCACCACCATAGATCTGTTATATATAATTTATTTTAAGAATGTCATATATGAAAAGTTATATGAATGGGATCAGTATGTGATCTTGTGGGACTGGCTTTTTTCACTTAACATAATTCTCAAGATTTATCCAGGTTGTTGCATGTGTCATTCCTTTTGATATTTCAGAAGTAGTCCATCGCATAGATGTCCCACTGTTTGCTTACTTGCTGTTTCCTAGAGAGGTTATACTATTTTACACACCTGCCAAAAATATATGCGTGATCCAGTTTCTCTGCATCCTCACCAGCATTTGGTGGTGTCACTATTTTTAAAAATCTATGTTCTCCTTTTATGTTATTAGAATGACATTATCACGTCTCTCCCTACTCCAAACCATCTTTAGTGCTACCAGAGTTCAGTTTTAGACATGTGCCTTAAGAGATTTGGGTCCGTTCAAGTAGAAGTGTAGTAGGTACTTGGATATATCTAGATTGAGGAAAGACATCTTAGTTTGAATTAGTTTTGTGAGTTGTGCCTGTTGAATTGATCGTTAAAGTTATATAAGTGAATGGAATGATGAAACTAGAATGGGTGGAAGAGAAAGAGAAGTGGGCTGAGAAGAGAATTCTGAGACGTACTAGTGTATAAAAGTTGGGTGACCAAGTCACTAATCAAAGGGATAGGAATGCATTCTTTAAGAGAAAACAAGGAAAGAGATGAAAAGAAAAAACAAACAAACAAAAAAAAAAAACAAGAGCACATAATATCGTGTCAGATACCAGAGAGAGACTTTTTTAAAGTTGAGGGCTGAATATATCTCTTGCATTTAAGATAATATTTTCATGGGAAATAGAAATATCATAAAACCATCTTGAAACTGATGAAAAATTAATGTTTATTTTTGCTTGGCAATTTCGGTGGGAATAGCTGATAGAAGCATGAATAGGAAATGTGGAAGGAGAGACAATGAAGGCTCTGCTTTGGAATGTAAAGTAAAAAAGAATGAACAATAATTAGAAAGCATTACTGAAGAAAATATTTTTTTTTACCTGAGGTGGAATCAAGTGTTTTTACAAATCACCAACAATGAGCATGCAAGAATACCTAAAATTTAATGCAAAAACATATAGAAGAGAGGCGAGATATTTTCAGAGCAAGGTCCAAGAAAAGGTGGGGAGGGAATGGATTCTGATTGAAGGGAAGGAGATTGTGTTTGTGTGAGTTGAGTCTGATGCCTTTGCTCATTTTTTGCAGGGCTCGATGAGGGGGTAATTGCTGAAGGAGGAGGAGATGATGCTGATCAAAGACATTAGAATAGGGAGGAGGAGCCAAGATGGCGGCATAGGTAAACACCTACACTGCTGCCTCGCACAACAATTTCAAAACTACAACTAAAAGACAGAACAGACATCATCCAGAACCACAGGAAAGCTGGCTGAGTGGAAGTTCTACAGCTAGAAGGAAAGAGAGGGGTTCACAGACACCCAGAGGAACTGCAAAAAGCTGAGGTACGGA
>PVJN01050540.1:0-14805 GCA_004026805.1 Lasiurus borealis
GAGCATCTTCTTGAATTTATTTTTACCCCTTTATTTTTCTCATCCCCATTTATCCCCCCTATACCTTCCTCCTCCTCCAGCAACCCCCCTCCCCACCTCAATCACCACACTATTCTCTGTGTCTATGAGTTTTTCCCCCTTTTATTTTTCTTTCTTGCTCAATCCCTTCAGCGCCTCCACCCTGCCCATCTGTCTACTCTCTTATCTGAGTCTGTCTTTCTGCATTACTGGATTTTTATGATGTAAAATTTATTTGGCCTGTTAGGTATGGCAACTTGAACATATGCATTTATTTCTACTTGGTCCAGAAACTCCACTAAAATGATGATAAAGAAATATAAAAGATACAAATCTACAAGGACAAAGAGAATGTTGAGAGGAGATATCAGAATTTGGTCTGTTCAAGGGTGGAGACTGTACGTGAGGGTTTTCCTACTCGGACGTAGGCTGACAGCCAGTGCCTTTGCCGCTGTTTGCCGGCCTGGATCAGGCCTTGTCTTCTGTCACTGGCTTATACCGGTGTGTTCTCGAATTTACTCTCCCTTCTCCAATTCAGCATAGTACTGGAAATCCTAGCCAGAGTAGCCAGGCAGGAAAAAAAAAAAAATAGAAGGCATTCAAACTGGAAAGGAAGAAGTAAATTATCTTTGTTTGCAGATTATCTGATCTTATAAAAATAAAATCCTAGACTCCAACCCCTCTCAAAACAAAGCAAACAAACAAAAAAACCCTGTGAATATTAATAAATGAATTTAGTAAAGTTGTGGGATACAGAATCAACATACTTCAGAAATGTGTTTTTGTACATTAATAATGAAACACCTGAAAAAAAATAATGTAAAGAAAACAATCCCATTCACAAATAGCATCAAAAACAATAAAATACTTAGGAATAAAGTTAACCAAAGAGATGAAAAATCTGTACACTGAAAAATACACAGAGGCAGGAAAAAGATAAATAAAATGTTCAAGGTCACACAACCCAGCTGTTAGATAGTGGAACTGTACTCATAACCAAATAGACTGGCCCTAGCTGGTTTGGCTCAGTGGATAGATCCTCAGTGGACCGAAAGTTCTCAGGCTTGATTCCAATCAATAGCGCATGCCTGGGTTACAGGCTTGATCCCCAGTGGGGGGCCTTTCAGGAGAGGGTTAATCAATGATTCTCTCTCATCATTCATGTTTCTATCTCTCTCCCTTTTCCTCTCAGAAATCAATAAAAATATATTTTAAATGTAAAACAATACATTTTTTTTAAAAAGAATAATACCAGACAGTCTGGTTTAGAAGGTGCCTTTTAAATTTCTGCATTATACTATCTCTTCAAACAAAGCTTATAACTAATTTATAAACTATAAGATATTTTATTACTGGTACTTGCCTAATACAACAAATATTGGAATGTAAAGGCATTTCATAATTAATATCAAAGCATATATAAGGAAATAAAATTTATTAATATGAATTTCAAACCAGTCCTATACTCAATGATATAAATAATACCCTTTTAACTGCATTTCATTTACTCCAATTCATCTACTCATTTTGTTTCCCACCGAGAGTTGCCATCGCTACCATTACTGAGTAATGCACACACCAATCTATTTGAGAAAAAATAGTAAGTCACTTTTTTTCTGCATTTTTCTTCTTAAGTGAGCGGGGGAGAAATAGTATGTCTGTATTTGGCAAACCTAACAGATATAAATCCTATTGTTGAATGTGGGTTACTTCCTGAGAAAGTGATATCAGATTTCTCCATTGTTGCTTTAGGGAAATAATAGAGCTGATGGGTGTGAACCTGGGGACACAGATTTCAGTTAAAATTCCTGGTCACTTTAGAGAGCAATGCATGTAACAGAAATGTGGAAATGGCCTTAGCAAAGCCCCAAAAGGGTCAATCTATGGACAAACATATCCGGTGATCGCCATGGTAACAATCGTGATAGCTGTGGAGTGACCTTTCCTTCACCATCTCCAAAGATAGTTCTCTGAGGATAAACTATTCCGAGGCTTTACCGATCATCTCTCTAGTTATCGAAATAAAATTGCCACTTTTATAGGGAATTGTCTGGAAAATGACTATCTCATGGAAAAACAGTACGTAAGGGACTACTTTGAGAATGGCGAGAGCATGAGTAACATTCTAAGAAGGATTCCCAGTCACCTAGACTAGGCTGATTTCCAAAACATCCTATTGTGCTGTTCCGTAGGACTCCCTAAATGTGGGATTTAAAAACCTAAAACCTTCTTCATTAGTAGATGAGTTCATCTGCAAAGCTGTTTAGTTGAGGCTGAACACGTTTTGTGCTGTTTCTGTGAGTGATCTTTCTGTCGCGAAGAAATGAATACCCTAAGGGAGACCCTCAGGAAGGTCTCATTTGGGAAGCCTGACATTTCTGCCACACCGTGTAATAATGTTTTTTCCTCTTCCTGGGAATTAGGGAAGGCTAAGAGACTATAATTTTTGTCTGCAGCTCCTACTCAAAGAACTGTCAGGATCCATGGCTCCGTCCCAGAAAACAAGCTTATCTCTGCTGGAGAAGAGAGTTTCTTGCCTTGTGTGAACCCTCGGTTCAAAGCAATTGTGTTTGAGCATCAGTCTTGTTTTTCTGTTTCTCTGAAGGATAAGGAGACACTTACCCTCAGCGCCTCAGGTGAGGCCTGAGGATTATGAATGGGTCTTGGGGGGGGGGGGGGGCAATCCCTTCCTTGAAGAGAGTAATAAAAGAGGTTGGGACACTTTCACCCCTTCTGAGATTAACCCAGTCCTGTCGGTAGACGCTCCACTGAAGATGTTGAGCAAGCTCTTTGTCATTTGCTCCCATCTCTGGAACTCCAAACCATTTGGAAAATTAAAGGATCCCGCCTTCGGGCAGATGGCAGGAAGAGTGCAGGTAGCATCTGGACATTGCTTGTCACCCGTGAGATCGAACAAAGGGACAATGAAAGGGTTTTGGCTGATGTCTCTATCTTGAAGACTTATTATCTTTCTCTTTGTGAGATAACAATTTCAACAAGGAGGCCAACCCCAAATGTGCCGTCTGTAAGACTAAATAAAGCAAATGAAACTATACATAAGCACTATAGTGGGTTAATTTTTGTCCCACTGCAGTAGAGGTCAACAATTCCAATACTACTGCTATCCAGGTGTGCTAGAATTGATGACCTGAGTGAGGAGATGGTGGAGCCAGGTTAGAGTGAGTGTTTACAGGTAAATAAGCAGAGAAGCTAGAACGATTCATGTGGTTGTGGATTAAAGTTGGAGACATCAGTATGGTTCCAGGTTTAGATTAATATAGATACAGATGGTTACACATAGGAATGCTAACATGGTGGAATATACTCATATGTATTTTCTTGTTGTATCAGTGGGGAGGGCCTAAAGACAATGAAATCCCAAAAGGACAGAGCACCCCTAGTATTTGAATCTGGCTTCTAAGATCATTATCCAGTAAAAGGAACAAGGGATCCTTGGCTAAATGGCTAATTCTAGGACTGGCAGAGGCAACATATGACATGCCAGGTTCATCTTGTAGCGTCAGAAAGGACGGAGGTACTCAAAATATAACAAAGCCTTATAATGAGGTGGGTGAGTCAAAGGGACAAGGAAGCGAACTCAGATAGCTCCCAATGATTAATATGTCACAATTTAAAGCAGTACTGAACTATAACCAAGCATAAAATTAATCCCCATGAGCTTGTACTAATATAAATTAATGAAAAAATAAATAAATGAGGGAGAAGAGACAATCGATCACACAGAAGAATTCCAAATACAGAAGGTCCTTGACTTATGATGGTTTTGCATAGAAGTTTTCAAGTTTATGATGATGAGAAAGCAAAATACATTCAGTAGAAACCAGGTTTAGAATTTAGAATCTAGAATTTTGCTGTTTTCCCGGGTTAGGGGTATGTGGCAGGATACTCTCTAGTGATACAGAGCCGGGACAGCAAGCCTCAGCTCCCACTCAGCCACATGATCATGAAGGTAAACAACTAATACTCTACAGTATATTGTTACTTACAGTATTTTCCACTTATGATTGGGTTTATTAGGAATTAATGCCAATCATAAATCAAGGAACATCTGTTATTTATGTAGACACTCAGCCCTTCAGTTGGAGCATAAGTCCCACTCCTTACAGGTGAGCTAAGTGCAATGACTTCCTTCCAAAATTACCACAAGGAAAGAAAGAAGGAAAGAAGGAAAGAAGGAAAGAAAGAAAGAAAGAAAGAAAGAAAGGAAGAAAGAAAGGAAGAAAGAAAATAGAAGAGAAGAGTAATTTTACAGTGGAGAAACCTGGCAATAACAACCTCAGCCAGGTAATCAAGCTCAACATCAATAGTGTAAGTCATGTTGACAGCATGTATCTTTGATACCATGGCATGAAAACAGCATTTTACCTCCGAGTCTTCCTCTCAGAACTCACAAAGCCATTCTAATAGTAAGAAAAATATCAGGAAAACCATAATTGGGGGACATTCTACAAAATACCTAACCAATACTCTTCAAAACTACCAGGGCCTTAAAAACAAGTCTGAAAATGTATGACAGCCAAGAAAAGCTTAAGGAAATGTGACAATTAAATGTAAGTGGTATTCTGAATGAGACCCTGGAATAATAGAAGGACATTTGGTAAAAATAAAGAAAATGTAAATGAAGTCTTTATGTATTTGTATAGACTTTGGTTAATAGTAATGTATCAATATTGGTTCATTAAATATAATAAATGTACCACATTTAAGTAAGATGTTGCCAAAACCGGTTTGGCTCAGTAGATAGAGCATTAGCCTGGGGACTGAAAGGTCCCAGGTTTGATTCGGGTCAAGGGCATGTACCTTGGTTGTGGGCACATCCCCAGTAGGAGGTGTGCAGGAGGCAGTTTATCGATATCTCTCTCTTATCGATGTTTCTGGCTCTCTATCCCTCTCCTTTCCTCTCTGTAAAAAAAATCAATAAAATATATTTTAAAAAATAAAATAAAATAAATAAGATGTTAATAGGGGAAACTGGGAAGTAGTTGGTAATCCTCTACACGATTATTTCAATTTTTTTGTAACTCTTAAAACTTTTTCAGAAAATAAGGTGTATTAGAAAAAAAGGTCATTTCTCACTGTGTGTCTAGTTGAATTTATGGTCTTTTTATAAGCACAGGCAGCCTTCTCTGATTTAATGTATTTTTAAAGTGTTCTTATCAAAAGATCAATTTAAAATCTTAAATAATCTATATATATATAAAAAAGTCTAAGTGACCAGAATGCCAGAACAACTGGAATGACCAGAATGGACACTCACTATGACATGTATTGACCACAAGGGAGCAGATGTTCAATGTAGGAGCTGCCCCCCTGGTGGTCAGTGCACACCCATGGCCAGCCTCTTGTGGTCCTTCCCCCCATCCAGCAGGCCCTGCCTGGAAGCCAGCAGCTGGCAGGAAGGCCCTCGTCTGCAGCCTGAGGCTGGCAGGAAGGTGGGGCTGGCAGGGGGGAGGAGCTGTGGGAGGAAAGGCCCTGGCTGGCAGCTGGACGGCTCTGATCAGACCTGATCCATAGCCAGGCCTAGAGACCCCACCCATGCTGGATTTCATGCACCAGGTCTCTAGTCTTATACAATAAATAGCTAATATGTAAATTGTCCCCTAGGGAATTCTATAGAAAGACCAGAAGTTCAATTGCTCACTATGACATGGACTGACTACCAAGAGGCAGCACAGAACATGGCGGGCAACCAGCAGGGGTGGCGGGGTGCTGAGGGAGTGAGGGAAGAAGGAAGTAGGGAGGCAGGGAAATGGGGAGATAGGATCTGATCAGCCCTGATGTCCAGCCAGGCCTACGAACCCTACTCACACACAAAGTTCACGTATGAGGTCTGCAGTGTTTAATATAATATATGAATCTTTTTAAAATATATATATATATATTATTGATTTCAGAAAGGAAGGGAGAGGGAGAGAGATAGAAACATCAATGATCAGAGAGAATCATTAATCAGCTCCTTCTGCATGCCCCACACTGGGGATCGGGCCCACAACCGAGGCATGTTCCCTGACCAAGAATGGAATCATGACCTCCTGGTTTATAAGTCAATACTCAACCCCTGAGCTACATCAGCCAGGCTATATATAAATCACTGACAAAAGAATTACATGTTCTAGATAACTGGTGAACTGACAGAGGTATCCTATCAAATAAAAGAGAAACATGGAAATTGACTGTACTCCATGATACCCACAAGCCACACTCACCAGCCAATCAGGAGCAAGTATGAAAATTAACCAAACAAATATGGTGGTAATCATGGAGCTGGAGCAAGCAGGAGGCTTGGGTTGCTCCCAGCGATGTTGGAAGCCAAGCTTCCCACCCACCTTGCTCGGCCCTGGTCTCTGCTCAAGGCTACAAAGTTTCAATTATAGAAGATAAATAAATCCCAACAAAGATGGTGGGCCACAGAGCTGGAGTCTATAGAGTAGATTCCTAGTAGTATATGAGCATTTTCATTTAAACAGGTTTTCCAAGTTTACTTTCCAGAAACTAGGAAATGAGCATTCTAATTAACAATGCATATCCTCACCAAACTAAGTGTCTCTCTTTTAGAGTTTTACCAATTTGATGAATACAAATGACATCTCATTATTATTTTAATTTCCATTTCCTTGACTAACAGAATGAATATCTTGCTATATATTTATTTATCATTCGGATATTCTTTCATGTGCTTTCCTATTCAGTCTGTGTCCATTGCTTTCTTTTTCTATTGGATTGTCTGGGTGTTTTTTGTTTTGTTTTTTTTGTTTGTTTGTTTTTCTTAACAAGTTTGGAAATATTCTTAATTAGGAATATTATCCCACTATGCCATCTATAGCATAGAATTAATAATATAATTATTTATTGTGAAAATTAAATTATTTGATATATGTAAAGCACTTAGAATGGTGCCTGGTTCTTGGCAAGTGCTTGTTAAATAATAGTTACTATTTTAATTATTTCTACTATTTTCCCCAAAGCATTTACCTTTGGAACCCATTTGGGATATAGTAATTTGCTATAAAACATATTTTTAATTATGAGTAAACAAATATGCCTACTTTTCCTTTGTATCTTACTTATAAAGGTCCTAATAGTCATTTTATATATAAATGTTCCCCTATAATTTTTTCTAATATTTCTATTGTCTTAGTTTAACATTTAGACCTTTAATCAGTCTTGGGTTTGGTTTGATATATGGGATGAGAGGAAGGTCTTGTTTTTTGTTTTTGTTTTGTTTTTATCCCCTTTGTAGATAACTATTAACACAATTTATTAAATACTAAATAACCCTTTATCCATTAATTGGTAAAATCTCTCTTATAAGTCAATTATAATTTGCTAGAATTCTTCCTAAAGTGTTTTTGTTAGACAGGACATATAATTGTTGTCCTTTCTGAATCCTTACAAACTCAAAATGCCCTTCATTTGCTCCCATGGGTAAAGGGCTATTCTGAAGAATGATTTCTTCTCTGACAACCCTTTTCTCTCAGTAGACTGTTGTCATTATTTTGCTGCATGCTTGCTTCTGATATTACAGATGAGAAGTCTGATACTGGTTATTAATCTCTTTTTCTTTCTGGAAAGAACTTTCTTTATCCTTGCGTTGCAGAAATATTACCATGTCATCCTCTTTCAAATGAATCCTGTCTGAGACATAGTGAGCCTTGTAAATCTGTAGTCTTTGTCAGCAAAGGAAATTTTATTTTCTGTCTGTTACTTCTCTGTTTATTCTTTTTTTTCTCTTTCTGAAACTACAATTTTACTAGTTTCTGACTCCTGAAACTATCCTCTAAGTCTCTTCTCTTTTCCTCATAATTTCCAGATCTCTTGGTGTTTTGTTTTGTTTCTCTTTTAACTTAACTTTTTTCACTTAACTCTCCAAACTATTTATTTCTCAGAAGGGGGTCTCTTTTTTCAGTTAATCTAATGAGATTTTTTTTTTTTTAATCGTAATTCTGGAAAGTATTTTATGCTAAAATTTTATCTCGAACTTTCATTGCTTTCTTTTTAAAGGTTAATTCTGCTTCTTCCACCACTTTCACTCCATTTAGCCACCAGGTTTTACCTTGGTCTTCTTTCTGGTTCCTGATTCTTCTCACGTGATTAGCACTTCCTCTTTGCTCATGTCTGACCTCCCTCTGTTCGGTCAGTCTGTTCGGCTCCTTCAAACAGGGACAAGCAAGCAAGAGATAGAAGGTACAGCAGCTGGTTGGTTTGTTATTATTTCTGGTGAGCCAGGTTTTTGCTTTGTTTTGTTTTGCCATTACCTTTCTTTTGAAGCAGAAGAAAGAGCATCTTTGCTCTCTGGTCTCAACAAATGCAAACAATATCCCTCTTCCAACCACAGAGGCAATGAAAAAATCAGCCCAGCAGTTCATTTGCTGGGTTCAGCTTGTTTGCTTATTGGTCCACAGGCCCTTGGAAAGCCCCACCCATTTTAAGAAGGAACTGACCAGACTGCCAGTAATCCTGTTAAGAAACCTCCCCAGCCCTAGCTGGTTTGGCTTCATGGAGAGAGCTTCAGCTTGAGGACGGAAGGGTCCCGGGCGCATGCCCAGGTTGTGGGCTAGATCCCCAGTAGGGGACGTGCTGGAAGCAGCTGACTAATGATTCTCTCTTATCTTACGTTTCTATCTCTTTCTCCTTCTCCCTTCCTCTCTGAAACCAATAAAAATATACTTAAAAAAAGAAACCTCCCCACTCAAATCCACCAATAGTCCCATCCCAACCTCACAATGTCATTTACCTGAAAGACTCTTTGGATTCTTTTGATCTCCTTTTGTCCTATAGCCTTGATCAGTCTATCTGGAACTCTCTTCCCATCTTTCCTACTTTTCTCAGGTTTCTGACCAAATCTAACCTCCCAGAGAGACCTTCTCTATTCATTCTATGTAAAATAGCAAAACCCGTTCCTGTGTCCTTTTAACCTCTTCGATTTTTCATCATAGCAATCACCTTATTTTTATTTTTTGTTCCATGGGCAAAATAGAGAGTAAGAAAAAATCCAGGACATGTGCTCAAGCCACTTTCTGTTTGAATACTCCCCCCACGGACCACGTGAATTTTTCAGTCCAATTGCTTTTATTTTCAAATAGATGAATTTGTGGAACTCCCTGTCGAAGATGACATATTGGACACATGCATTAGTTCCTTCTTGAAACCACACTAAATTGATAATAAAGGATTTTTAAGAACCTGAATTCACAAAAGGGAGAATAGATGCAAAGATAATAGCTATAAAACTTCTATAAGCTAGACAGCAAACAGATAAGCAGGAAATGACTCAGCAGACCTGAGTGAAATTAATCTTAAAGTAGCAAAGGGGAAAGCTTAAGAGCCAAGTGGGGGAACCTGATTTAATTAACAGAATTGCCTGAATATCAGAAATAGATATGATCCCAAGTACACCTTGGGGATAACTGGGGATATATTCTCTGAAGAAATAAGCAGGGGTGGATGGGTGACACCAACTCTGGGTTTTGTTTTTGTTTTTGTTTATGTGTTTGTGGTTTTTTTAGACCCAGGTCTCTGGGCTGTCTCATTATAAGAAGCTTGCAACTCTGAGAATGGAAAACCATTTGGGGGCTGGAAGTAGATGAATGTGATGAAGTTTTTCAGCATTTGATTGCTTCTAAATTTTGTTCCACATATGTATTACCTACTTCAAAAACCAAAATAAAACAGAGAGAGAGAGAGAGCTGAGAAAAAGGATGGCTTTAAACTTCTTGATAGCCAGTGGAAGACAGAGGCAATGGAATAATGCCTTTAAAATTTAAAAAAAAAAAAAACACTATTATTTATCATGTAATACTTGAAACCCGGTGCATGAATTCATGCATGGGTAGAGTCCTCCACCTGGCCAGCAATTGGGGCCAATTGCCCAGTCCTAATCAGGGCTGGTCAGCTGGGGGAAAGGACACTGGGAAGTTGGCTGGCCAGGGGAAGGGACTGCAGGAGGTTGGCAGGCTGAGGGAGGTTAATTGTGGGTCAGTGTGCATCATAGTGACCAAACAGTTGACCAATTGACCTATTGTAATGATTGCTTAGGTCTTTATATAGAGAGATAGTAGATATGGAATTATTACTTAGAATTTCATGCATAGTTAACTATTAATCAGGCATGAGAATATAATAAAAATATTTAGATATTTCCACCATAAAAAGCTTCAAAATATTATAGGAATCATTTCTCAGGAAACTACTGAGAAATATATTTCAACAGTAACACTGGAAAGGCAAATACGCAGGCTGTGGGAAATAGAAAATGCAGCGCAGGAGAGAGACCAGGGGAATCCTCAGGTGCAGAGTGACACCAGGATCTGCGAACTCGTGGATATTTAATCCAGATAGAACTGACCAGAGGCCTAACAAACCTCCAGGGAGATTGCTTCTTAGAGAGGAAATGGAGCTCCTAGTGCACCTGAAAATCCTGGAGGAATTTTAGAAAAATGCTTTGTGCATTCCTGGCCCTGCTTGGTCTTCTCTGCCAGTCTCCTCTGTGGTTCAGGAAGGATGGCCCCTGAAAACTGACTCTCCCAGGCTTCTAGTCAGCATGTGCCTTAGTCTGTTCAGGCTGCCATAGCAAGATGCCACACCCTGGGAGGCGTATAAAGAAAACAAAAGACGTTTATGCCTCACAGTTCTAGAGGCTGAAAGTCCAAGGTCAGTGTGCCAGTCTGGTCAGGATGTGGGCCCTCTCTGCTAATGTTGTGCCCAGAGTTCGGGGTCCCCAGTAATCCACCACTAAGGAGCCTTTTCCGATGCAAAAGCAAAGAGTCTTTATTCAAACCCGGGTTTGGCTCTCAGCCTCTTTCTGGCGCAGCAGCGAGGCGAGAGAGTGAGCCGGGCGGGAACAATGAGTTTTATGGGGTAGGATAATTGATAAGTGATGAGGGTTACAGAGATTGGTCACTTGAATTAGGGTCTTTCTGTGGTTTAGCCTTATTAGGACCCTCGCTGTGTTCCTGGAGCTTCATTGGTACTTTCAGGTGAGGGTCGGGGAAGTTAAGACATTGCTGGCACACCTGTGGCCACTCCCAGAAAAGGGAGGAGGTTTAGGCAGGGGGCCCAGCCCTATAGGACAAGATGGAGGGGAGTTCATTTCCTTTTACTAACAGACTTCGTGCCATCCTCACCCAGCAGCAGGGACAAGGGAGCTCTCTCTGACCTCTTTTATAAGGGCATCCATCTCATTCATAAGGGCTCCACTCTCCAGACCTAATAACTTCTCAGAGACCCCACACCTTCTAATCCCATCACACAGGGCATTCGGATTTCAATTTAGGATTGATAGGGGGCAGAAACATTTGTAGCATAGCAGCAAATTATGATTATCGTCACTGGTAAGAGTTTAGAGGAGAGAAAGGAAGGGAAATCAGATTATTTATTTTCTTCATTATCTTGAGCAGCTTCTTTAATAGAAGATTCCGCCAAGACCCATTTGGCTCAGTGGATAGAGCGTCGGCCTGTGGACTGAAAGGTCCCAGGTTCGATTCTGGTTGGGGGCATGTACCTTGCTTGCGGGCACATCTCCAGTGTGGGGTGTGCAGGAGGCGGCAGATCGATGTCTCTCTTTCATCCATGTTTCTGACTTTCTATCCCTCTCCTTCATCTCTGTAAAAAAATAGAAGATTCCGTTTGGCCCCACCAGCATGGCTCAGTGGTTGAGTGGTGACCTATGAACTAGGAGGTCACAGTGTGATTTGCTATCAGGGCACATGTTCAGGCTGCAGGCTCGATTCCCAGTGTGGGGCACTCAGGAGGCAACTGATCAATGTTTCTCTCTCTTTCCCTCTCCTTTCCTCTCTGAAATCAATAAAAATACATATTTTTTTGCCGAAACCAGTTTGGCTCATTGGATAGAGCGGCGGCCTGCAGATTCAAAGGTCCCAGGTTTGATTCCGGTTAAGGGCATGTACTTTGGTTGTGGGCACATCCCCAGTAGGGGGCGTGCAGGAGGCAGCTGATCGATGTTTCTCATCGATGTTTCTGACTCTCCTTTCCTCTCTGAGAAAAATCAATAAAATATATTTTAAAAAAATAAAAAACATAAAAATATATTTTTTATATAAAGAATTAATTACTTAACCATTACTCTTTCTGCGTCTTTTAACATAATTTGATTCCTATTCAGTGTAGGCCTTCAACAAGACTGTGGGGTCTTGCTATCATACTGTGCAGTTCATAACCCTCTGTCAGATACATTCTTTCCTGTCATTCTCACAATACTCTGTGTGATAGATGATACAGGACGAGAAACTGTGGTTCAGAGGATTAAAGCGATTCTCCAAGGGCCTGCAACTGGAACATGAGGCGCTGGTATTCAAAACCAAGTCTCCCGATTGCAAATCCCTTTCCACATGGATTCCTTCTGACTTACAGGAGGGCAATGACTCCCTAACCTTACGCCTGCCCCAGCAAATTACTCATAGTTTTCCTTTATCGCCGAAAAGGCGTGTGTCAAAAATCACTGTCAAATGTTCTTAACCTGGTCGACTGTACTGCCCTTCTAAATTCAACTCCATACCAAATTACACATAGACAGAGGTGCCTCGGCCTGCAGGCCCAGGACTGTGACATTTCTGTAGCGCCTGACAGAACTTTCTGATCCATCACATTCAGTCACATCAATCATATCACCTCGAAGAACACATTTAAAGAAAAGAATGGAACGTGATTGATGTGAACAGATGTGACATGGGACAATTACGATTCAGTTTAAGGACCCAAGAAGAAAAACACCTGATGCTCTGTAAGGTTCGCTACACAAAGACTCCATTGCTAACGGTATAAATACAATTTATAGGCCTTGTTTTCCCAAGTGGGAGAGAGAGGAAATACAATATGTGCAAATAGCGTAATGTCTGTTTATCTACCCTTCCTGGGCAGAAAATTTCCTCTCAGTGTCTGAAATGCAATCGTTCCCCTCGCATTTCAGAGCCAAGTCTAATTTAGCAATGCTAATCCACGGTGGGAAAAAAAAAACAACGTGTTTTAGGAGATAAATTATTTATCATTATTATACATATGGATGAGAGCATTTCAAAAATAATTCAAAACATATATTACTTTAAGAAAAATAAAGGATTTTATTAGACCTGAAATGTAAATATTTTATTGGGAATATTCTTAAAGCATTTCAGATGCTAAATTTTTAAAAGGCATTTACATTGTTATGGAGTGTTATGACTATTCTTTCTGAGATCTTTTTTTTTATGTTGTTGAGTTGTACTTCATAATGTAAGCCTATGTAAAACAAAGATCAAAATGCATATGTATCCACAGATGTGTTATAAAAATAATAATCAATGGAGCCACTTTGAAGTGAAGGTGGAGCTGCCATCCCGGAGAAACTGCCTTGCAAGTTTGACTCCTCAAACCTTCATAAAAGTAAAACTGGGCGAAACAACCATAGGTCAAAACAACCGATGACCTAAAGCAGCATTGCATTTCAAAACCTGCTTGCCCAGCTGCCAGGAAAGCAGACATTATGGCTATCTGACTAAAAATGTAAGAAATTCTTCAAAATTAGCATCACTGTGAGCCTATCTGCATCTAAAGCAAATCCTTCCTCAGCCTATTAACACCCATAGAAACTCCTTCCTTCCTTCCTTCCATGTAATTATTCCCCTTCCCTTTCTCAGAAATACCCCTGGCCTTCACCTCCTAATCCCGACACTATTTTGGTCTCTGTGAAAACAGTGCTTTCTGAATAGCTGTGTTTTTGAATCTCAAAAAGCCTCTCACATTGGCTTTTTTTTTTTTTTTTTTTTTAGTTTTATGTCTACGCATAAAACTTTAAACTGCTAATGTTTTCCCATTCTATATTGAGAGACGTTAACACTTGTACACTTAAGTATATCAGTGAAGAGAATAATTTATAATCAACCCGGTGCTTTTAAAGCGTATCTCTATTGCTCCTTTCTAATGTTCTCTATTCTCTCTAATACTCTATCTTGCCTTCCTCTCTTCCTTTTTTTTTCTTTTTCTTTTTTTTTTTCTGTTATTTCCCATGCTGTACTCCTGTCTAGCCCCATGTGTTAGTGTTTCCTGGAAAGACTGCTGCACACACAGAACTATCTGGACAGGCAGTTGTGTGACCTTGGGCACGTGACTGAACTCTTGTTCCTAAGATTTCTTATCTTTATACTCGATATAATTACCACTATATACTCACAGGGTAATTTGTGCAAATTAAATCAGTCGATTCTAAAATGCTTCACATATTTAGTAGATGCTCGATATATTAGTTTCTTTTCTTCATTCATTTAGGGTTGACAGTTTAATCTTTTTGTTGAAGCTACAGTTTTTTAAATATATTTTGATTGATTTCAGAGAGGCAGGGAGAGGCGGGGAAAGAGAGAAACACTAATGTTGAGTGAGAATAAATGATTAGCTGCCTCCTGCATGCCCCACCCACACTGGGGATCAAGCCTGCAATCTAGGCATGTCTCCAGACAGGGAACCGAACTGTGATCTCCTGGTTCATAGATCGGCTAGGATCGCCAAAGGAGGAATGCATGAGGCCCAAAGGGGTAAAGAATGATAAATTTACTTGAGTCCCAATGCATGAAATTCATGCAAGAGCGGGCCTTCCTTCCCCCCGCTCCCCCCATGCCCCCCGCTGCCGACACCGGCTCCCCCTCTGGCTGGGGATCCAGGCTCTCCTTGCAGTTGTGGCTTCCTCTGGAAGGTTGTCTGGAAGGATGTCCAGTCTAATGAGCATATTACCTTTCATTGTTATAGATTGTTACATCTGCTAGCACAGTGGTTCTCAAC
>PVJN01050541.1:0-14805 GCA_004026805.1 Lasiurus borealis
CTGCTTTTAATATTCTCTCTTTGTCTTTTGCTCTTGGTATTTTAATTATGATGTGTCTTGGTGTGGTCCTCTTTGGATTCCTTTTATATGGGGTTCTGTGTGCTTCCTGGACTTGTAAGTCTATTTCTTTTACCAGATGTGGGAAGTTTTCAGTCATTATTTCTTTAAATAGGTTTTCAGTGTCTTGCTCTCTCTCTTCTTCTGGCACCCCGGAATTCTGATGTTGGTACGCTTGAAGCTGTCTGAGAGGCTCCTTACATTATCTTCACATTTTTGGATTCTTTTCTTGCTTTTCCAGTTGAGTGTTTTCTGCTTCCTTATATTTCAAATTTTTTACTTGATTCTTGCCTTCCTCTAGTCTGCTGTTAGGTCTCTGTATAATATTTTTTATTTCAGTCAGTGTATGTTTAATTTTTAGTAGGTTCTTTTGCATCTCTAGTTGGTCCTTTTTCATCTCTAGATGGTCATTTTTCATCTCCTCTTGGGTCTCGCTAACTTTATCCAACTTTTCTAGGATATTCTTGAAAAACCTTATAAGCGTGGTTTTGAACTCTATATCCAAGTCGTTTGTTTTCCTCCATTTCTTTAGTTTGTGATCCCTTCCCTTGTCTCGGCATTTTCACTGTGTTGGATTCAGCCTTATGATACCAGACTTGCAAAACTGCAAAAGCCTCTCTGTTGAGCTTGGGATGTGTGGAGTCTCAGGGTTTAAGGGACCGCCTTGCCTTCCAGTTGGCCCCACCCTCCATGGCCCCCAAGTCTCACATGACTGGGTAATCGCTTGAGAGGTCCCTGTGTGCGCATGGGCTTTCTCGCAGTGCCTCTAGACTGCTGCCACTCGGCCTCCCCTGCGCTCTGGGACCATATGAGTCTGGATCCCCAGGGTTTTGACCAAAACTGGGGGTTATTGGTGTTAGATGTGGCACAGTTAGGAGGGTCTGTCTCCCACCCACTCGTGAAAGCCAGCAGCACAACCAGCAGATAAGGGGTTCACTGCCTTTGAGAGTCTCCGGCTACCCCCCCCCCCCGGCAGAGAAAGCCAGCCAGGTTCTCCGGCACCCGCTTTCTCCACAAGTGTGAGTCTGTATACCTCAGCTTTTTGCAGCTCCTCTGGGTCTCTGTGAGCCCCTCTCTTTCCTTCTAGTTGTAGAATTTCCACTCAGCCAGCTTTCCTATGGTTCTGGATGCTATACGTTCTCTTTTAGTTGTAATTTTGAAATTGTTGTGTTAGGCAGCAGTGTAGTTGTTTACCTATGCCACCATCTTGGATTCTCCTCCACTTTGAATATTTCTTGCCACTCCCTTCTGGCCTGCAAAGTTTCAGTTGAGAAATCAACTGACAGCTTGATGGGAGCTGCCTTATAGGTAACTAACTGCTTTTCTCTTGCTGCTGTTAAGAGTCTCTCTTTGTTTCTAAACTTTTGCATTTTAATTATGATGTGTGTTGATACAGGTCTCCTTGTGTTCATCACATTTGGGATTCTCTATGCTTCCTGAACTTGTATGTCTATTTCCTTCCCCAGGGTAGGAAAGTTTTCTGTCATTTTTTCAAATAGGTTTTCAATTTCTTGCTCTCTCTCTTCTCCTTCTAGCATCCTATGATGCAAATGTTGGTATGTTTGAAATTGCCCCAGTGGCCCCTTATATTATCTTCTTTTTTTTTTTCGTTTTGCTGTTTTTCTGATTAGGTGTCTTTTTCTTCCTTATATTCCAAATAGCTGTTTTGATTTTCAGCTTCATCTACGCTACTGTTGATTTCCTGTAAATTATTCTTCATTTGAGTTAGTGTAGCCTTTATTTCTGACTAGTTCTTTATTATGATATCTCTGTCCTTTTTCATGCTGTTGAGGTTCTCACTGAGTTTCTTGAGCATCCTTCTAACTATTGTTTTGAACTCTATATCTGGTAGTTTGCTTACCACTATTTCATTTAGTTCTTTTTCTGGAGGTTTTTCCTGTTCTTTCATTTGGGACCTGTTTCTTTCTCTCTGTATTTGGGTGGCTTTCCTATGTTTTTTTCTATGTATTAGGTAGAGCTGCTATGTCTCCCAGACTTGGTAGAGTGGCCTTCTGTAGTAGGTGTTCTGTAGAGCCAATTGATGCAGCTTCCCCAGGCACCTGACCTGGGTGCTCCAGGTGTTCCCCTACATGGGTTATGTGCCCTGTCCTATTGTAGTTGAGATTTGATTGCTCTTGGTGTCACTGGGAGAGACTGACCCTGAGGGCAATCACCTGTGAGGACTGGCTGCAACTACAGCAGAGGAACTCTGTGCAGAAGTCAAACCTACAGAGCACAACATGCTTCATTTGGGGTTTGGTCCTCAATGAGTCTGACCCTTGAGTGTGTTACTTGTGGAAGTGATAAGATTGTAATCTGGCATGGTCTGAAGCTGTTCACTGAGTTCCCTGGCTCAGGGGCCTCCTAGGAGGTGCAAGGTCAGCCATTGCTCATGTCCTGGCTGGGGTCACTTGGCACAAGCTACAGAGTGATCTACGGATGGCTACTACTTGTGCTGGGCTTGACGGTGCCCAGGAAGGGCCAACCTGTGAACAAAGGGTGTTTCTAGTGCCAGACCTAGGGCCGCTTAGCAAAAGAAATGGGGTACAAAAGAGGCCAAATGCTGGTTGCTTGAGAGATTTTAGGAAAGTCCAAAGCATGAGACAAAAGAGGCCATTTGCATGGAAAAGCAACTGGAAACAGTTTGGGTGGGCTGGCAAGTTGTGTGAGGTGGGGTCTCAGGGAATTACTAGGGGTTGGGGGTAATAGTTTTAACCAGGTTGATGGAGAATCAGATATGGTGCCCACCTGCTGGGGACTCTCTCACAATAGGAATAATGGCTTCTACCAGCACTTTTTTTCCGACAGAAAGCTGCCCTTCCTGTCCTCATCCTGATGCCAGACAATTCAGTTCCTCCCCATATGTGCCTGGTTCCTTTCAAGCTGCTGCCTCAGTGCTAGAGTTCAGAGGAAGTGAGTCTGAGTAAGTTAATGTGTGGGCCCTTTTAGAAGAATGGCCAGGTCTCCAGCAGCCCTCTGTCTCCCTCAGCCCCAATCCCACTGGTTTTTACACCAGAAGTTATGGGGACTTCCCTGTCTGGCTCTCAAACTCTGGGCTGGGAAGTCTGATGTGGGGCTGGGATGTCTGCTCCTCAGGGGGGATTTCCACAGCCCAGATATCCCTCCCAATTTTAAAGTGCCATATGTGAGGCGGGACCAGCCTGTTCTGTATCTCTACCCCCCTTCCAGTCATCATGTGGCTTTTTCTTTAAACCCCAAATTGTAGGACTTCCATTCAGCTAGATTTCAGATAGTCCTAAATGATGGTTCTTCTGTAGGTTAGTTGTAATTTTAATGTGATTGTGGGAGGATTCAACCACTGCATTTACCTACACCACCATCTTGATGGGAAGTTGCTAAGAACATTTTGATGGAAGGGGGTTTGGGAATAGGTGAAAAAGGAGAAGGGATTAAGATGTAAAAATTGCCAGTTATAAAAATAGTCATGAGTATTTAAATTATGACACAGGGAATATAGTCAATAATATCGTAATAACTATCTATAGTATCAGATGGGTAATAGATTTAGCATGGTGACTAATTTGTAAGTTACATAATGTCTAATCACTGGGTTGTACACCTGAAACTAATATAATATTGTATATCAACTGCAATTGAAAAATAAAAACATTATTTTTAAAAGCTTTTATCGTTATTCCAAATATATATTTTTTCTAAGATTAGGTAAAGGAAATAAGGAACAATTGTTCAGATTATAGTAGCCTGCTTATGAATAGGAGACCTACTTCGGATATTTCTTCCCTATCTTAATGTTTTTAATAATATCGGTTACTATTTATTAAACATATTCTATGTGTCAGTTGCTACATTGTGCACTTTTCATGTTTAGTCTTCACATCAACCTATGAGGTAGGTATTACTATCCTGTTTTATAGTTGAGGAAAGTTGAGGTCAGTGTTATTAAGTAATGGACCCAAAGTATGTTTGTTTTTAACCACCCTCTACTTCCTTTTATGCCTTTCACCCAAAATATTTTCAAGTAGATAATCAAGCAAATAACTTACAAGCTTCAAGTGTTTGCAGGATTTTGAATTGCAGGCACATGGAGGACTCATTTGAGTCAAGTGGACAATTTTAGAAAACACTTCCTCGATTGTCTTTTAAAATAAGAAGCCAAAGATGACATATACAATATTTCTCAAAAGCAATGTGAGAAATTAGGTACCCTTTTTAGTAATTAAAAAGGCCTTACTCACTATCCACATTCTGTGCCCATCATAACTGATACAAAGGCCAAAATCTGGTAAAGCATTCAATTTCATGGTGAGGAAGAAAAGAATTCTGTAGATGTCTAAGAGCCCAACAAGTCCTCTACTCAGACTACCAGAGAAAACTGGAAGTTTATACTGATGGATTCACTGTGGGGACAGCACCTCAAACCCCAACATAGACTAAATGCTAAAAGGTGAATGACCACCAGGGAAGTAAGTGGACCATGTGTTAAGGCCCAAAGAGGTGTTATATTGATTGATGATCAGGTCAATTTATGACTGTCGCTATTATCTTTAAAAAAAAAAATCAACATAAATGTACTAGCCACAGGTAATTCATTATTTTGCTTGTAGGACTTTACTCTTAATTTCTGTTATTTTCTAGGAGGTATGCTTTATTTAGTATTTAAAAATTAGATGAAAGTTTATAGATGAAAGTTTCTACAAATATTAGATGAGAGTTTCACTGAAGAATAAAATATTGCCTATTTAAACTGTGACAAGAGTTATAGAGACATATAACTTAATTTTTCGTCCTTTGTTTTATCCTCATGGAAAATGTTAAAATTATATTTAGGTTTGATCACCAAAAATATCTTCATTATATTAGTTGTGATATTCAGTCATAACCCCTCCCCCCAAAAAAAACACACAAACAAAACACTTGAAAAGTAGGTGCCACCACACAAATGAAAAGAAAATGAAATTTGTATTGATTATAACTCAAATTTAGAATTTTAAATTATTCATTCTAAAGGCAAGATCTAAAGAACTTATAATAACTACTTTGTGTTTCTAATGAGAGCACATGAAAAATACTTCAGAATCTTGTAAGTAAGAAGGAAAGAAAAAGAACAGGTAAAAGTATAGGCCTTTAAGAAGTTAGAAGATTTAAGAGGATGAAATAGGCTTTAAAATAATAGAACATTATTAAAGCTATTGAATGAGGATTTAACTTTCTCTTCCTCCTCTGACCAAGTACAGCAGTGCTATTAAAGGAAGTAACACATATTTAAAGGATGTTAAGAAAGTAAAATTTTGTTTTGTTTCACACGACTAGTCTAACATGGCAGCATGAGGTCAGTCAGATGACACCTTTTGTAATTACGGTGGCAGATGCTGGTCCATACCGAGTCCCAAGAGAATTTCAGGCTCTGGGTTTAAATCTTGGTTTCTCTTTGATATGGAGGTCTTGAGAAACCTCTCCCCTTTCCTCAAATCCTTCATCTCACTATTCCTCTTCCACAATTTAGGTTCATCAAAAATCCATTAAACTTTTCACTTATTCTCTCCTTTAATCAACCTTATTTCTTCCAATCCCATATCTCTTTATTTGTAATCTATTTTATTCTTTATTGTATTGATCTCCTTTACCCATGTTTTCTTTTACTCTGGTTTCTCATTTTTAGTTAACATTTATGAGTTACAGAACACACATTTCATTTAAAAGAGAATAAGTCATTTCTCATGCATATTACTTTTGTAATAGTTATATCATTGGAACCTATTGAACATTATAGCTCAGTCTCAGTCACTAACTGCTTTTAAGCCCTATTTGGACAGCTTTTAGCTATTTATTAAAAGCCATTTTATTTTTTTATATAAAGACTTTGCTTTCCTAATGTATATAATTTTTTTAATTTTGAGGTTTATTGATTAAAATTTGCTTTTAATTTGAAAATAGCCTCAATGAAATATAAATAATTTCCACAAATGGCAGCCAATAGGAGAAAATAAACCACAGTAACACTTAAAAATAAAAGCAACGAAAGAAACAAACCTAAGTACCTAAAGCTACCTGAAGGGACTTGGATTTGTGGAGACTGAGTATGTGCTTAGTTGATTTAAATTTGAAAATGCATCGTACTTTGAATTTGACCCCTGCCTCATAGTCCATACTGCCTCATGGATACAGAGTTTTGATATTCTAGAAGTAACAGCAACATAAAAATTGAGGCTATAATATTACCTGACAATATTTTGGTTCCTTGGGCTGCTAGGATGTTTCCTTCAGGCACAATGACCCCTTAGAGACCTGGGTATTGTTATCATGATTTCTCTTTTCCTGGAAACTACAAGTTGTTTATAAAATTTTGATACTTAAAGAATTACTTTATGAATTCTGAGTGGACATATGTCCAAAATAGTGTGCCCTAGATTCATTCTTTCATTCTTTGTGTTGAAGTGTCCCGAGGCACACGTAATAGAGATGTGAACAAGACACCACAATTCTGACTTTACAAAAGGTTTCATTCTCACCCTCACCTGCTTGACATCCACAGAGACTCTGATCATTTTTCTGCAAGTGAATCCAGAACTATCTTGAGTTGTGCTTGCAAATGCACTGTCAAGATTTTGAACACTTTGAACCCATTCAGGTGGTTTGTGGTCCTGCTTCCACAAAGCAGTCATTTTGATGGTTCATCCTTTCCTTCAAAAAACTCATCTTAAGCATTAATAATAATAATAATGCAATATAATAATATTAGCTGATAATTAGTTAGCATTCACTATATGTCCCAGTTGTGCAAAATATCTCACATGACTTTTTTCACTTAATCCTTAAAACAATCTATATAAGATATATGTTGCTGCTGTTATTCCTTATTTTACAAATAGAGAAACAGGCTTGGAGAGAATGCAAAACTTTGCAAAATTTACGTTTACTAAGTGGCAGAAGATGGAATTTGATCTGACTTTAAAGTTCCAATTTTTCTCTGTTTCCTATTTTCCCACTCTCTGCTCTAATTAAAAATGGACACAGGCTTTTTCCCTTCATGTGAATCATGAAACAGCTATTTAATCAAGGATTTAAAAAATAAACTCCTGTCATGCCCATTTTGGCTCATTTGGTTGAGTGTCATCCTATACACCAAAAGGTGGCAGGTTCAGTTCCTCGTCAGGGCACATGCCTGGGTTGTGAGCTCAATCCCTGGTAGGGAGCAGCCAACCAATGTTTTATTCTCACATCAATGTTTCTCTCTCTCTTTTTCCCTCTTTTCTAGTCACTCTAAAATATCAATTACAAATCCTTTTAAAAATCAGTAAAATAAAGAAATAAACTTCTGAGGGATATCTCTTTTATTTCTAGACCTATCCCCTGCCAAATTGACAAAAGCTACTGGTAGATTTTAATAAACACCTTCAATTGTTTATCTTCTCAGTTAATGTGCTATGTTTTGTGTCACCTTGGGACACAAAAAGCAGGAGACTTTTGCTGAGCGGCCACAGACTCAGCATTAGTACTGAGTTTGAATCTGTTTTAACCTTGTGAACACCACTTGCCCATACCAGGTGATTTCAAAACATGCCTCATGCAACTCACATACCATCAGAGACTCTTTCAGTGGCTGAGTCTAACAAGCAGCTGGCAGCAGAGCCAGATCACAGGGTGCCTTGGGCCTTTTGCTGACCTGCCCCAGGCTTAGTACTGCTGTAAACTAGCGTCAGTAGGCAGCTTGGCCCCTCCCACACATACCCGAGTCCAGCAGAGGCAGCTACTAACTGTGGATTTCTTTGAAGTTCCTAACAGGTCGCCTAGGGCTGGTCACAGACAATAGCTAACATTGGCCTGCATTGGAGTCCTTCCAAGATGCCCCAGAATCAGCACACCTGGTGGCTGGCTGCAGACTACATCAGAGTATAACCTGATTAGTTCTACAAGTGCACACCCCAAAAGGAAACTGCAGCAGGCACTGGACCATACCGGACAAATTCTGCTTCATGGGGTCAGAGCTCACGTAGCAGGTCAATCCTTACTGTCAGTCTGCTTTAAGAGTCAACCCCACCCAGTGATGGGCCAACAGCAATCAAGACAATATAAAGGCCCACATAGCCCAAACAAAGAACATTCCTAGAGTACCTAGCTCAAGAGACCAGGGGAGACTGCACCCAGAAGCTCCCAGGACACCTATTACATAAGACCACTTTGTGAACATTGGGATAGAGACACAAATGCAGAGAGGCAGCCAAAACAGAGAGACACAAAAACATGACCCAAATGAAAAAACAGAAAGAATCCCCAGAAAAACAAACAAACAAAAACAATGAAATGGAGGCAAGCAATCTACCAGATGGAGCTCAAAACAATGGTTTTTAAGGATGCTCAAGAAACTTAGTGAGATCTTTTACAAAGAGATAGCAAGTATTCAAAAGGCTATAAAACCATAATGAATGAACCAGTCAGAAATAAAGAACCCACTATCTGAAATGAAGAATATACTAGAAAAAATCAACAGCAGACTAAATGAAGCAGAGGCTTGAACAAGTGATTTGAAGAAGATCCGAGATGGCAGCAAAGTAAGTAGAAGTTACATTCACCTCCTCTCAGGATCAATTCAAAATTACAACTCAACTACAGAGTAATCAATGTGAATAACCAACTGAAGGCTAGATGAACAAAAGTCTTATAGCTAAGGACATCCAGAAGAAGCTACATTAAGACTGATTGGTAAGGCTGCAAAAAGGTCTGGCTTAATATACAGAAACAAATGCAGAAAGGCAGCCAAAATAGAAAGACAGAAACATGACCCACATGGTAGCAGTTGAAAATCTGGAGGGATATCTCAGCTACACAGGTCCCATCTCCAGAGTGAGAGTTTTCAACCCCATGCCAGGCTCTTCAACCCAGAGCACTAGAGCTGGGAAGAGGAGCCCACGTAACAACTGCCTGTGAAAACCAGCAAGGATTTCATCCACTAGGGAGAGATGGGAACTTCTAGAAACTCAGGCACCCTCTAAATTTAGCACACAGAATATAATTTTTAAGCACTCACCCTGGGCTCTGGCAGAGGTATGGTTGCTCAGAGCAAACTGGAGTCATGCAGGAAGAGATTGCGGAGAGGACTAGAGGGACAACTTCCATCGTCCCTGTGCTGAGTTCCTCTCATACATCTTCCATAAATGCCTTCTTTCCTGCGTGGAGTATTCTCCTCTATGCAATGTCAGCCTGAAGAATTGCCTTAGCTCCACCCTCCTGACTCACTGTGACCCCACCCTCCAAAGCTCATGCCCTGCCAAGGAATCGGTTAACTGCAGGCAGCCTGGGCCCACTGAAGTCTTCCCCAGAAGGCTCTCAAGGAGGTCCAGGCAGCCTCAGGGAGTGTCAGAGACCCTCACAAAGAGAGCCTGAGTTATATGACTCTGAGATGATGGTTATTTTTCCCAGTACACCATGACAGGCACTACTGTTCTTGTGCTGAACCTTGACACATGAACAAATCTTAACCTGTTTTAGCCTGATTAAATCCACTGGCATCACCCTGAAAACTCCCTGAGACCCCATACCACTGCAATGATCCACACACCCCGGGAGAATGGTGACTGGGCTTTGGGTAGCATGAGACATTTTCTGAGTGGCCGCAAACCCAGCAGTGGTGCTGAGTTTGAACCTGTATCAACTTGGTTAACACCACTTGCCCCTACCTGGTGCGTCAGAACCTCCCTCACGCAATTCACATACTGCCAGAGGCTCTTTCAGTGGCTGACCCTAACAGGCAGCCAGCAGAAGAGCCAGGTCACAGGGTACTTTGGGCCTTCTGCTGACCTGCCTCAGGCTTTGTACCGGTAGAAGCTGGCCTCGGTATGTAGCTTGGCCTCTCCTATACACACCAGGCCCAGCAGAGGCAGTCACCAATTGTGGATTACTTTGTGGCCCTCAGCAGGTAGCCGAGGGCTAGTCACAGGCAGCATCTAATACTGATCTCCAGAGGCCCGAGAACCAACATACCTGGTCGCTGGCTGCTGAATATGTCAGAGCAGTATTGGATTAGCTCCACAAGTAGCCCAAAAGGGGATCATGACAAACACAATATGCTGCTGGGGTAAATTTTGCTCTGTAGGGTCATTCCCAAAAGCAGCTTGTACACTGTGGTTGGAGCTGATCCTCACAATCAGTCAGCCTGAGGATCTACCTCACCCACACATGGGCCAACAGTAACCAAGACTCAACTACATGAAATCAACTGACAAGAAAAAGTATTGTCTGTCGACAATTGAATATAACTGGATTGCAGACTGTTTTTATCTAACATCTTCCTGATCAGGAATATGATCATTTGACTGTTCCATTACTTTTATTTATTATAGTTTCCAGAGTTTGCCATTATAATAGGAATAATCTTTGCTGTATTCCTTTTTTAAAATACTGTGCTGTTCTCTTGCTGGAATGGTTGAGAGAAAATATATAGAATGGATCTAATGCTCATCAGCTTTGTTTTTTAAATATACCACTTATTTGTTCAAATTGTCAAAGGGTGTAGTATTTAGATCTCATAATGCTTTTGTTAAATGTTTACAATAGCAAATAGTTTTGGTGTTGTTGTTTTAATATTTTATTGATTTTCCACAGAGAGGAAGGGAGAGGGAAAGAGAACTGGAAACATCAATCAGCTGCCTCCTACACACCCCCTACTAGGTATGTGCCCACAATCAAGGTACATGCCCTTGACCAGAATTGAACCTGGGACCTTTCAGTCCACAGGCCGACACTCTATCCACTGAGCCAAACCAGTTTCGGCAACAGTAAATAGTTTTAATTCAATTTAAAAAAAGATTCAACTGCAGCCCTGGCTGGTGTGACTCAGTTGGCTGGGTATTGTCCCATGCACTGAAAGATTGCTGGTTCAATTCCCAGTCAAGGCACATGAGAGGCAACTGATGGATATTTTGATCTCACATCAATGTTTTTCTCTCCCTATCATTCTCTCTTCCTCTCTCTCTAAAAATTAAGTAAAAATATATATATTTTATAAAAGACTCAACTACAGTAGTGTCAGGGCTGACCAACTGCCCAGAATGATGGATGAATGATTACTCTAACACACATTTTTGTGAAAGAGAAGGCAAGGGGCTGTTTTGCTGTAGAAGGAAATAGCCTCGATTGCCTGCCTTCTTAGGTTTTTATTGTCAAAACAACTTGAACTAAAATTAACCTCTAGATATAATCAGTAGGGTAAGCATCCTTGAAAAAGCATCTGTATCTGTAGTGTCTTTCAAATAAAAACGGTTTGAAGTCTAAACATAAAGATTCTAGTTAAACACGCAGGGGATCAGACTTGTTTGGAAAAGTCAAGGCAGGGGCTACAGCCTTCAGCAAGATTCCCCAGAGGCCTCCGACCTTTCAGAGATTCCTCCTTACAGACCTTCCAACCAAGTTCCATGCTTCCCCACACAACAGAAGGGTTCACATAACCCAAACAAGGGACATTCCTGGAGCACCTAGCTCAAGACAGAGGGAGATTACACCACTGAGCCCCCAGGATACCTGTTATATAAGGCCACTCTAAAACACTGTGAGAAATAGAAAATCTACCTACTACACAGAAACTAATACAGAGAAGCAGTAAAATGAGGAGACAAATAAATGTGCCTCAAGTAAAAGAACAGGAGAAATCCCCAGAAAAAGAGACTCAATGCAATGGAGGCAAGCAATCTACTATACACATAATTCAAAACAATGGTTTATAAGGATGCTCATAAAACTTAGGGGAAGAATGGATAAACTCAGTCAGAACTTCAACAAAAGAGATAATATGTGTTTTTTTAGAAAAGAACATAGAAACCCTAAAAAAAGAACCAGTTAGAATGAAGAATACAATATCTGAAATGAATACTAGATTAGAAGGAATCAGCAGCAGACTAGATAAAGCAAAGAATCAAATTAGTGACTTGGAAAAAGGTTGCAGAAAACATCCATTTAAAGTCGCAAAAAGGAAGAAAAATTGTTCTAAATTAGAATAGTTTAAGGGGACTCTAGGACAACATCAACTATAACAACATCTGCATCATAGGGGTACCAGAAGAAGAGAAAGAGCAATAAATTTTAAAAAAATAATGACTGCAAACTTCTCTAACCTAGTGAAGAAAAAAGACTCACAAATCCAGAAAGCACAGAGAGTACCAAACAAGATGGCTTATACCAACACACATCATAATTAATATTGCAAAAGGTAAAGACAAAGAGAGAATTTTAAAAGCAGCAAGAGAATGACAGTTACCTGCTAAAAAATCTCCCCTAGACTATCAGCTGATTTCTCAATAGAAACATTTAAGGTCAGAAAGGGATTGGCATAAAATATTCAAAGTTATAGAAAAACATGCCGAAACTGGTTTGGCTCAGTGGAGAGAGTGTCAGCCTGCGGACTGAAAGGTCCCAGGTTTGATTCCAGTCAAGGGCATGTATCCTGGTTGCGGGCGCATCTCCTGGAGGGGGCGTGCAGGAGGCGGCTGATCGATGTCTCTCTCTCTCATTGATGTTTCTAACTCTCTATCTCTCTCCCTTCCTCTCTGTAAAAAATCAATAAAATATATTAAAAACAAAAAAAAATAGTGATGGAAAAACAATGACATACAAACAAGACTTCTAGTAAGGCTATCATTTAAAATAGAAGGAGAAATAAAAAAAACTTCCCAGATTCACCCTCCTGGTCAAAGTCTCAATAAATTTAAAAACAATGCAATCAGATCAAGCACCTTCTCCAGCCTTAATTGTATGAAACTAGAAATCCATTATAAGAAGAAAATTTGAGAAACACACAAAGACATAGAGATTAAATAACATTTTACTCAACAATAAATGGGTTAACAATGAGATCAAGGAAGAAATAAAAAGATACATTGAAACGAAAACAGAACAACTGAAAGCAGTTCTAAGAGGGAAATTCATAGCATTAAGCCTACCTCAAGAAACAAGAAAAATCTGCCTGGCTGGTGTGGCACAATGTTTGAGCATCAACCCATAAACCAGGAAGTTTTGGTTCAATTCCTGGTCAGAGCACATTCCTGGGTTGTGTAAACAATCCTCAGAAGGAGGTGTGCAGGAGGCAGCTGATCAATGATTCTCTCTCATCATTGATGTTCTATCTCTTTCCTCCTTCCTTCTCTCTGAAATCAATTAAAAACATTTTTTAAAAGAAACTAGAAAAACCTCAAATAAACAATCTAACTGTACACCTAAATGAACTATAAAAAGAATAACAAACAAATCCCAAAGTTAGTAGAAGGAGGGAAATAATGAAGATCAGAGCAGAAATAAACAAAATAGAGAGTTATATATATATATATATATATATATATATATATATACATATATATATAACTGGTGCTTTGAAAATATAAACAAGATTGATAAACCTTTAACCAGATTCATTAAGAAAAAAAGAGAGGACCCAAATAAATAAAATCAGAAATGCAATAAAAGTGACAACTGACACCCCAGAAATACAAAGGATTATAAAAAATATATATATGAGTGACCATATGTTAATAAATTGAACAATTTGGAATAATTAAATAAATTTCCAGAAACATACACTTCCCCAAGACTGAATCAAGAAGAAACAGAAAATCTGAACAGACTGATAAGAACTAATGAAATCAAAGTAGTAATACAAAACTCTCAGCAAACAAAAGTCCTGGACCATGTAGCTTTACAGGTGTATTTTATCAAATATTCAAAAAAGAGCTAACACCTGTCCTCTTCAAATGATTCCAAAAAATTTAAGGGGGGGGGGGAGATTCCCAAGCTCATTTTACAAGGCAATGTTATTCTAATTCCAAAACCAGACATAAAGAAAGAAAATTATAGGCCAACATCTCTGATGAGCATAGATGCAAAAATTCTTAACCAAGTATTAGCACATCAAGTCTAGCAATACATTAAAAAGATCATACACTATGTTCAAGTGGATTTATTCTTGGGATGCAAAGTTAGTACAATATCCACAAATCAATTAACATTGTATACTATATAAAGAAAATGAAGGATTTAAAAATCACATAATCATATCAACAGGTACAGAAGAAAAATTTGGCAAAATCTAGCACCCATTTATAATTTAAAAAAACACACTCTTAACAAAGTGGAAATAGAAAAATATACCTCTACATAATAAAGACCATATATGACAAACCCAAAGCTAACATCATACTCAATGGCAGAAACTACAAGCGTTTTCCTTAAGATCAGGAACAAATCATGGATGTCCACTTTTACAGCTCTTACTCAATATAGTATTGGAAGTCCTAGCTTCAGCAATCAAACAAGAAGAAGTAATAAAAAGCAGCCAAATTGGAAAGGAAGAAGTAAAACTATCATTATTTGCAGATGACATGATACTGAACATAGAGATTCCACCAAAAAAGTACTACTGATAAATGAATTAAGTAAAGTAGCAGGATACAAAAGACATATTCAGAAATTGGTTGCATTTTTATATACAAATAATGAACTATCAGAGAGGGAAACTAAGAAAACAATCCCATTTATAATTGCATTAATAAAATAAAATAAGATACCTGGGAATAAATTTAAACAAGGAGGTAAAAGATCTGTACTTCAAAAATTAGAAGCCACTGAAGAAAAAAAAATTGAAGAACATATAAATAAGTGGAAGCATATACTGTGTTCATGGATAAGAAAATTAATATCATTAAAATGTTTATACTACTCTAAGTAATCTGTAGAGTCAACCCAATTTCCATAAAAATACCAACGGTACTTTTCATATAACTAGAA
>PVJN01050542.1:0-14805 GCA_004026805.1 Lasiurus borealis
TCTCTCTGCCCCCCCTCTTCTTCCCCCTCTCCCCACCCCTTCTTCTCTGAAATAAAGTTTTTTTTTAATATTGCACATTAGGTCCTAGCCAGTTTGGCTCAGTGGATAAAGTGTTCGATTTCAGGCAAGAGCACATGCCCAGGTTGCAGCCTCAATGTCCAGTAGAAGGCGTGCAGGAGGCAAACCAATTAATGATTCTCATCACTGATGTTTCTATCTCTCTCTCCCTCTCCCTTCCTCTCTGAAATCAATAAAAATATATTTTTTTAAATTGTACATTATAAGCTTCTCTAAGAAACTTTAGTATAGAAACTTCAAAGGTGTAAATCATACAAATAGAATCTTGACCAAGTCATAAGCTTTTATTTCCTCCCCTTCCCTCTCCCCATCCCCATCCCCCTCTTCCTTCTTCTTCTTCTTTTTTGATTAATCCTTACCTGAGGATATTTTTCCATTGATTTTTAGGGAGAGTGGAAGAGAGAGGGAAAGACAGGGAGAAACATCAATGTGATTATCTCTGAGGTATGTGCCTTGATCAGAATCAAACCAGGACCCTTTGGTTCATAGGCCAATGTTCTATCCACTGAGCAAAAATATCTAGTGCTATTTTCTTCTTAATTTCAGGCATTCTTCTCACAAACTGGAAGTACGTGTGTTTTTTTTTTTTCCTATCTCAAGCACTCATTTTATCTGATTCAAGAAAATCTGTGACTTAAATCTTTAAGATAACCAATCCCAATCTGGTCAGCTATCCAAGACATAGCTGTTATGCTACAGAATGATGCACTTCATGCATGGATGCTGGATACATAACTAGCTATAGAAACTGCAGGTCCTAATGCAAAATGAAAATGCAGTGATTCTTGTTAAAAAATTATTAGAAATTTCGAGCCAGCAACAGCAAAGTATTAAACCACGTGCAAGGCCCTTCCAAGCCCTGTGCCACTGCACAGTTGCACACCTATGAAGCTGGCTCTGGATACAGGACTCAGGGCAGTGAATTCTGTGGACAGCATGGGATAAGGTGATTTATTGTTAATTGGTAATGGCTGTATGATAAACTTCCTAGTAAAAATAAATTCTCCAACATTTTATAGCTTTACTAAACACTATGAGAAATGTAAACATTTTAACATATTCAAGAACTTGTTCAGAAAATAGTTCTTTGTATTGGAATTGAGATTCAAGGCCTCGTGGAATTTATTTCAGTTTAGAACTTAAATTTTTTAATGAGCTATCATGTCCGATTTGTCTTGAGATTTTAAAAACACAACTAAAGGTCACTTATAAAGACAGACTGAATGATTTGCATAATGAATAAGGCACCTTTCTGCTAAGATAACTGCAAATGTGATACACAAACTACTAAATAGCATTCTCCAGCAGTACATATGTTTATGGGGATACTTTAATAGTATGTCTCTTAGCAACCACCAACTGCTTTCCAGATTTGCAAAGTGGTTGAAAGCAGTCTTTAAAAATGTGCTGCTAAACTCTTGCCACAATAATCCATCCAATGAATTAATTCAAAGTTTTGGCAATTCATTTTGATCTAATGGAGAGATAACAAAGAAACCATTTTCTAAGCCATCCTAACACAGATGAAAATTACTTCTATTGGGAAGAGAGAAAGTTGTTCCATAAGCCTAGGCAAGCCTACACACACTACAATGATAGGAGGCAGTTACCAAGTTAACTAAGTCTAAAATCAACATTACCATATACAAGTGTATATGTGTAACCAATTGACTATTTCTGATAAATCTGACAGCTTTCTTGTGTAAAGACTTAAGATTAAATAAAAAATGGTAAATGTTGAATACATCTAGATTTAATAAAAATTGCAATGAAATTTAAGCAAGCCAGTCATTCTCAAATTAAAAAAGAAACAGCAAACTGTTCAAAGGTACAGGTCATAGACCATTTTATCTGTGACCCATGCAAAAATCTGGATTTTCAGCTTATCTTGAAAAATTAGAATATCTAGCAACACTTGGCCCCTTACCTACCTACTGGCCAACAGTTAACAGAAACAGACTGGCAGCAAGGTCCCAGCTCCCTAAGTCACCGTGCCCATCACTCCTTTTGAAATATTTGGACTACTTCATTACGTACCACTTGTCTGGCCTCTGTAAAGATTTGAATTTGCCATCCCGGTTCTCACATATTAAAAAGTGCATGCTCCTGGCACTAATAAACATTCACTTTCAACACTGAGTGGAAGAAACCAGTTGGCAAATTGGAACTGATGAGAATCCAAGGACAGGAGTGACCATGTATAACATCTTTTAAAAATCCCAACAGCCAGGGAAGAACCATAAAAATAGAGTCCAAAGGTGTATTTTTTATTTTTAGAATGGTGAAAGTCAGATTTCAAAAACTCTACATAATACACTAACACCATATGACTTCATGGAGTGAGGCTATTCAAGAAAATATATGAAAGAAGGTTCTCAAAACAAGAACTGATCCCAATAAAAACAGTGGTGACAGCAGCAGTGTAACGTTTACCAAATACAATACTTAATAGGTATCAGGAATTGTTCTATTTGCTTATTTAAGTATTCAATTATTAAATCTCCACAGAATCCTTTCAACATAATTACTATTACATTGTGGATATTTTTCCACCTACTTTCCAGAATAGATGAGGCATAGGGTACTGATATAACTTGTCCAAGGTCACACACTAAAAAATGGTAGAGCCTGAATGCAAACCCGTTTTCTACACTTAGGCAGTAATCTAGACTGCTTCCTGATGAGTAAGAAACATGGGAGGTACTGAAAAGGGCTCCTGAGGCAACACAGGAAGCTTCCCGTCAAGTTTCAGATTTTAAAAGGACACAGAAATGATGAAAGGAAGGAAACATAATGAATGTTAAGTATAAAGGAATGGCACAGTCTTACAAAAATAATCTTAGGAAGGCTAATGCAGAAAATCAGCTGAGGTTTATGCAGGGCAACCAAATGAGAATGTACTTATAACTAAAATATTCTGATTATTCTTACCTATTATAACATATATGCTCATTATTTTTAATGCAAAAAAATAGAGAAATACAAAAATTAGAAAATAAAGAGCATCACATAAAATCACATCGTATCTGGCAATTAATAACAATTTCTATACCTCCTTCCACAATTTTCAGTGTATGTGCCAATCATCCTTTTCCCTAAAATATCAGGCTGAGGCTCAAAAAAAAAAAAAATCACACTAATCAAAAAAGTATGTTTCATTTAAAAACAGATAAAGTATAGCTCTATCTCATTTTTTTCACAAATATAGGATTATTTCACTATGTAAATGTCCACAGTTTATTCAACCAATGCCCTACTGAGGAACTTATAAATTGTTTCCATCTTTCTAAGAATTATTAAAAATGATGTATTCAATATCTTTGTACATGTATCTTTGTATACATATCTATTTCTCATGGACTTGCTCAGTCAAAATTTAAGTTGATATAATACTCACAGATTTCCTCTTCGGAGAATTATGCCAATTTCATGTATTTATGTATCTATCTATCTCTCTATTTACCTATTTTCTTACGGATTTTATAGTGTACCAAGAAGGGGCTTTTCTACCCAAGCGTCTATTGTATTTCATTCTCCTCTACCCACACCACAATTCAAAATAAATGTTTACCTTTATAGTATGTTTTCATAGCAAGTATCATTTGTTTTCTTTTTCAAAAACTTTTATTTCATAAAAATTTCGTTTAAATTTTTCAAATAAAGAAACTAGTGAAAATTCAATTAGAACTGCACTAATGTATAAGTTATTTGGAGGTTCTATAAATATCTGCATGATGGCAAGTTTTCCATCTAGAATATGTTACATTTCTGCATTTATTTAACCCTTCTTTGCAAAATTTTATTATGTTTCAAATAAATCTTTAACTTTTTTTCAAAAGCTGGAGATTTTTTTTTAATATCAGAATAAAAAATATATATCCTAGTATTTATTATGGGCAGATAATATGAGAGCATGAAAAGAGAAATTAATAGTTAATGGGAAACTACTAAACACCATGCATCATCTCAGCAGACATTTTTACAAATCATAGCATTTTATCATCATAACATGCCTACTTGTAGCTTGTAAGAGGCAGCTATTATTGCCATTTTACAGAAGAAAACACAAAGGCTCAGTATAGTCAATAACCTGCCCAAGTTTTCAGTTCCTGTTTAAGACTGAAGGTAGGGATCCTATCTTTGTATCATGAATTAAGCATTAACCACTGTCAGTTTGGGGGGGTGTCCCTATTTTACTTAACAATGACTCATTTATCCTGTTATCCCAGTGCCACAAATGAGGAAACTCAACCTTGGACATTAAGTAAATAAACTTGTTTAAAGTCACATTGCAAATAGGCAGAAGAGCTAGGGTTTGAAAGAAGTTTCTTCTTACCCCTCAGCTCATAGTCTCAGCTCCTAAAATATAGTTCACAGGGGACTCAGGATTCAAATCCAGACTTCCAAACTTTTTTCAACTACATTGTGTTAAAATAGCTCAATTCTTACTTTGCTTTTTTCTTCACTGAGAGAGAAATGAGAGTCAGCATAGATTGTAAAGAAAAGGTTAGCTGCTATGGAAAATAAGTTTAAATCTCATGGCTAAAATAAATTAAGCCTAACATTTAAAAAGTGTTATGTTGAGCCCAACCAGTGTAACTCAGTGGACTGAGCATCAACCTATGCATCAAGTGGTCACTGGTTCAATTTCCGGTCAGGGCACATATCTAGGTTTTGGGCTCAACTCCCAAAGGGGATGCACAGGAGACAGCTAATTGATGTTCTTCTCGAATAGATGTTTCTAATCTCTATCTTCCTCTCCTTTTCTCTCTCTTTTTTAAAATCAATAAAAACATTTTTTAAAAGTGATATATTGAGACCACAAAAATTCTTTTTGAGGTATTGGAAAATCCACAGAGAATAAAAAATCTGATCAAAGGAACAAAGTAAATGTTACCACAGGGTGGAATCTCACTAACAATAATGCCTCAAGTTCCTAAAGACCCATCCATTTCCTGCATAAACCAAGTCAGGACCAAACTTCTCAGAAGTGAGCTCAGAAGCAGCAAGCAGGGAATTGAGGCACTACTCCTTGAAGGTGCTGAGATCCAAGGTAAATCATCAGCAGTAGGAAAAAGAACAGGAGACCAGCTTAATAGGTTACCAACATGAATGAATAGGGTATTCTGGAAAATGGCACCTAACTGGCATCCGGGGCTTATGCCCAATATGACAGTTAACACACTGGCTAGTCATGTGATTATATTCAACTACTACTCAATGGTGCCATTGAATCTGCCAAAATTCCAACTGTCCCTTTCATGACTGATTTAGGAACTGGGGTGAGCTCTGGTCCAGAGGTTGAGTTTATCAAGAGATCCAGAAGAATGTAAAGAAAGCAAAAGTTTGTAAAAATGAGGCAGGGCCTGAAAAAGTAAAGTTTCATTATTGATATTTTATTTCTTGTCTTTGGCAAGACTATCAACCCCATGGTTTATAAGTACTGAAACAACTTTACCAGTACACAGCAATAGCCTCAGACATTCACTAATGCCTGGAGGCAGATGAATGGTATTCCTTTTTATGATCAAGTTTCAAGGCTCACAGATGAGGGGAATGCTGTAACCACAACATTCTGGCTTGTACTATAGCATCTGACAAAGTTTCTACACTTTGAACATAATATTTTTGATTAATCCTCACCTGAGGACATTTTTTTCCACTGCTTTTCAAAGAGAATGGGAGGGAAGGAGGCACGGGGGTAGGGGGGAGGGAGGGAGGGAAAAGGGAGGAAGGAAGGAAGAGAAGGGCAGATAAGACAGAGAAACAGATATTGACTGGATGCCTCCCACACATGCCTCAACCAGTGGAGGGAACAAACTCGCAACTGCTGAATGTACCGTACCCTTGACTGGGAATCGAACTCAAACCTCGCCAATTTGGATTGGCATTCTAACCACTAAGCCCATCTGCCCAGGGCATGAACAGAATTTTAAAACACAGGAAGGATGTGACATCACAGTAAGTTCCTGACTGGTTCAACGATATAATTTAAAGATTTCTGATGAGAGCAGAAACCAAAATGGTGGTAGAGGTGAATACCTAAACTGCTGCCTCGCACAACAATTTCAAAACTACAGCTAAAAGACAGAAAGGACATCATCCAAAACCACAGGAAAGCTGGCGGAGTGGAACTTCTACAACTAGAAGGTAAAAGAGGGGGTCACGGAGACTCAGAAGAAGCTGCAAAAAGCTGAGATATGAAAACATGCGTGTAGAGAGGATGAGCAGTGGAGTGCCTGATTGGCTTCCTCCAGTGGGAGGGAGACAGAAACTCCTAACTGCACTGAACCCCAGTTCTGGGCAAAACTCATATGGGGGGAGTCTGGACTGTCATGAAAAGAGAGGAGTGCATGGAATCTTAGGAGAGCCGTGAAAGGCAGAGAGGTCTGGAGGCGCACGAGCACGAGTGCACACACAGAGGGCTGACTACTGATTGTGCTGCTGGCTTTCTCTAGCGTGAGGAAGATAGAACCTTCAACTGCTCTGAAATCCAGCTCCAACTGCACTGAACCCAAATTTTGGGCGAGACCCCAGGGACCCAGACTCATAAGGGTCACCAAAGCGCTCGGAAACTCAGGGGAGACGCAAAAGGCAGAAGTCTGGAGATGCGAGTGTGTGTGCAGAGGGGGCTACAGTAATTACCCAAGGACACTGAGACACAGGGGCCTCATAGGGCAGGACTGATGAGAAGTCAAGTCTGTCTGCTCAGCTCTGAGACTCTGCCCATCCCAGCTCAACACAGGCTTTTGCAATTTTGCAAGTCTTGTTTCATAAGGCTGACTCCAGCACAGAAGTTCTCCCAGAGTAGACATAGCTGATCCTCACAGCCACTTGGCTTGGAGGTCAATTCCCTCCAGTGATAACAACAACAACCAAGACTTAAATACAACAAGGTTATACATATAGTCCACAAAGGGGTGCACCAATAGAGTCCACCTCAGGTAACTGGGAAGGTGGAGCTACTAGGTCACATAGGACACCTAGCACACAAAGCTACTCTACCAACTCAGGAAAGCAGCAAAAATGGGGAGACAAAGAAACAGATAACAAATGAAAGAAATGGAGGAAAACAAATGACTGTATATACAGTTCAAAACCACAGTTAAAAGGTTTTTCAAGAATTACCTAGAAAAGATAGATAAATTTAGCGAGACCCTCGAGGATATGAAAAAGGACCAACTAGAAATTAAACAAACACTGACTGGCCGAAGTCGGTTTGGCTCAGTGTACAGAGCGTCAGCCTGTGGACTGAAAGGTCCCAGGTTCGATTCTGGTCAAGGGCATGTACATTGGATGCAGGCATCTCTCCAGTGGGGGTCATGCAAGAGGCAGTTGATCAATGTTTCTCTCTCATCGATGTTTCTAACTCTCTATCCCTCTCCCTTCCTCTCTGTAAAAATCAATAAAATATATTAAAAGAAAAAAAAAAACATACACTGACTGAAATAAAAAATATTATATAGAGACCTAACAGCAGACTAGAGGAACACAAGAATCAAGTCAAAGATTTGCAATATAAAGAAGCAGAAAACACTCAACTAGAAAAGAAAAAAGAATCCAAAAATTTGAAGACAGTGTAAGGAGCCTCTGGGACAACTTCAAGCATACCAACATCAGAATTTGGGGGTGCCAGAAGAAGAGAGAGAGCAAGATACTGAAAACCTACTTGAAGAAATAATGACTGAAAACTTCCCTCACCTGGTGAAAGAAATAGACTTACAAGTCCAGGAAGCACACAGAACCCCAAACAAAAGGAATCCAAAGAGGACCACACCAAGACACATCATAATTAAAATGCCAAGAGCAAAAGACAAAGAGAGAATATTAAAAGCAGCAAGAGAAAAACAGTTCATTACCTACAAGGGAGCACCCATACGTCTGTCAGCTGATTTCTCAACAGAAACTATGCAGGCCAGAAGGGAGTGGCAAGAAATATTCAACGTGATGAATAGCCAGAACCTACAACCAAGATTACTCTACCCAATAAAGCTATCATTCAGAATTGAAGGTCAGATAAAGAGCTTCACAGATAAGAAAAAGCTAGAGGAGTTTATCACCACCAAACCAGTATTATATGAAATGCTGAAAGGTACTCTTTAAGGAGAGGAAGAAGAAAAAAAAGGTATAGATAAAAATTATGAACAACAAATATATATCTATCAACAAGTAAATCTAAAAATCAAGTGAATAAAAAATCTGATGAATAGAATAAACTAGTGATTATAATAGAATCAGGGGCATAGAAAGGGAGTGGACTGACAATTCTCAGGGGTCAAGGGGTGAAAGGGGTGTGGGAGAGACTGGACAAAAATCGTACACCTATGAATGAGGACAATGGCATAGAGGTAAGGGCAGAGGATGGGGTGGGAGCTGGGTGGAGGGAAGCTCTGGGGGGGGGGGGACAATTGTAATAATCTGAACAATAAAGATTTATTAAATTAAAAATAAATAAATATAGGGTTCGAGAAAAAAAAACACAACTTGATCTTTCTAGACCTTAATTCATTAGTCTATAGAATGGGCATAAAACTTAACCATCTCTATTCTAGATAGTTGTGCAAATCAAATTAGACAATACAGGTAAAAATGCTCTCAGACTATACAGTGCAATATAAATGCAAGGGCTTTCCAATACAAACACAGACTTGTTATGTCTTGTTTTCATTTTATCTGATATGCATTTTGCCTTCTTGGTATAAGAATTTGGGTCAGTCTAGCCATTTACCCAGTGATCCATGTATACACCCACTTACCTGCCTCTAAGTACATGTTGAACCTCAATTTTCCAAAGCTTCCATGTTAAGGTATGAGACATGATTCCCAGTGTGATATCAATACATGCTTAATGTGCAGTATAGTTCAATGATTTGCCCACATAATCAGAGGGAAACGGGGGTACAGGTGTTAATAAACCAGGCAAGGGAGTCGCTCCTTTCCATCTCTTAGCTGACAGTTGAATTCGGGTTTAATTCCGCTTAGCCACATAACTGGGGATGTACAGGAACCTCCATGACCCTTATCTCCTTAGAACTAGCCTGCTTCTGGTGTTCTGCTAGACTGAACCACAAGAAACTGCTGTGTTTTGAATGTCAAAAACAGTCAAAATATCAGCTATGACTCAACCTAATAAATCCAGAGTTCTAAATGTATTCATTTAATTAGGGAGAATGAAGCCATCATGAAGATTATCAAACTTTTTCCAGGTAAGACATAGAGAAGATCAATTTCCTAACAAATTAGTGATTTAAACTTTAAGTTCTCACTGGTGGGACACTTGGCTCCCTTGGAAGTAGATATTTGTTCTTTTCTACATGAGATGCCATGTGTCACTTAGAAAGGAACCATACACCAGCTGGCTAAATTACCCACTTTTATAGATGAATGTCAACAAGAGAAAGGAGATGTTGACTACACACTCAGTGTCACGAATGTACCCCAGTCCCAGGTAAAAAGGAAGATGTTATCTACGATATTAAATGTAAAATGACCAATCAGGAAAAATACATACTCTGATAAGGTCCAAACAGACAGGTGGGAGTTAATGCCTTCAAGGAAATTTTAAAGTGTTGAGCTGTGCCTTTTAGTAGTTGATTTTGATTGTTTACTAAAGATTACAAGTCATGCCTACTCAGTTTTATCAGATCTGTGTGATAGTTCCTTAAGACTCCTTATGTAAATAGTAGTTTTCAAGCAAACTAGGGTTACAAAAATAAAATTCCTTTATAACTAAATTTTAGGAAAGAAAACTGAAAGGATTTAAGCATTAGCATTCCTTTCATTAAAATGTAATTATTTTCCAGCACAATAAATTGGAGAGGCAGTTATTACTTTCAATGGGTATTAATGGAAATTAACTTATGTAGACATGGTAGGGCAAAAGTAGGTTTACAGTTGTGAGTATGCAAAACAGTGTTCTTGTATTATTATTTATTATTTTGCACATGAACAACTAATCTACTTTTGCCCCACCCCATACATACAAGGTGATATAGCTGCCATTGCTAGATTTTGAAAACATTTAGAGAAATTAGGTAAAATATTATCAAATGAATAACAAATACATGCAACCACAAGAATGTGCTTACCTGTAATACAAATTTCTGATCTATGTATTTTTTGGCAATGCTGGGTTGGAATTCTTGGCTTTCCAAAAATCGTATGAAAAATTCATATACAAGCTGTAACAACACAATTAAATTCAAATTATAATACACTGAGAAAAGTATCAAAAACCATGTAAAACCTGCAACACTAAAATTGACAGGTCTTAAATGTTGATTCGCTATGATATACATCTGAAACTAATATAACATTATACATCAGCATATTTTAACTTCTTTAAAAATCTGTAAAAGAAAACATGACTGGGCTTAGAAAATGGGGGTTTAATATAAATGGATTAGTTATGCTAGTTAACCTTTCATAGTGGCTCACAGTTGCTGTTAGGTTTTTTAACATTTTAAATTAAAAACTAGGAAATACAGCCAAATAAAGCAAATAAAAATCCCCCATTATTTTGTCATTCAGAGATAACCACTCTTAAGATTTTAATGTATCAACCTCAGAATTTTTTTCTATAGTTCTACAATTCACCAATGTATTATAAATATATTTTATGTCATTTCATAAGCTATTTTATCCCCTTAATAATATGTTATGAACAATTTACGTTAACAATACCTAAGCCATTTTTCTCAGTACTACAAGTTGTCCATTATACATGATCTCTTATGCTTGGACATTTAGATAATTTTGAATTACTTCTCTATCAAATTATGCCACAATGAACATCATATAACATACATCAGTGTGCACTTGCTAAATTATTTTATGAGGAAATACTTCTAAAGATGGAATTGTTAAAATATACTCCTAGATATTAAAACATTCCAGAATTTTCAATAGTCACTGAAATATTTCCTTTCAGAAAGTTTATGGCAATTTACACTCCTCTAAGCAACAGAGGATAGCAAAATATTCTCATCTGCAAAGAGTAAGAATATTCTCATCTGAAGAGTCAACTTTAACTGTTCTGATAAACAGTAGATCATTGTTTATGCTCTTTGCATAATAAATCTATGCTACACAAGATCCTAGTATAGTACATAGCAGTATATTAAAATAAGAATTTTTAAGAGATAGATATTGGATTATAAGCTCAGCTCTGTTCTTTACTAATTGTGTAGCCCTAAGCAAGTTAATTTCTCTACACAGGAACTAACTTATATCACCACTGTCACTGTTGCCTAAAACAGCACTCTCAAACTTAAGTCTCACTTTACAGTTAAAAATGATGAAGGACTCCAAAAAGCTTTTGTTTATATGTAATATAGAATATTTAGATTACAGTATAATTAGAAATAAAAACAGAAACATTTTAAATATGTATTTCTTATTTCATTTTAAAACAAATAAAATATATTACATGTTAACATAAATCATATATTTTGTAAAAATAACTATTTTCCAAAATATAATTGAGAAGAGAGGCACTGCTTTTTACTTTTGCAAATCTCTTTAAAGGCATGTTAGAAGACAACTGCAGTTATCTGATCTGCTTCAGTATTCAATCTGGAAGGCATCTATGCTCACCTCTATACCACCAATGCCGACTAATATTCAATCTGTTTGGATTAAAGTAGATAAAAAAAATCAAGCTTCACACAGATCTAGCCCATATCAGATTTTCAGTCTTTTCACATAATTGGGATATTTTTCTTTGAAATCACACCACAACTCGACAAACAGTCGTTTCTTAAAGATGAGTTGCAATGTAGAATGTGAAATCTTATCGATGAATGCTTCATACTCTGTTACACTAAATTCCAATAGTCTGTATTGCAGACTTTGAATAGATCTTTATCCATGTGTGGTTTTCTAATATCATTTACTGGCAAATGGAAAACACTAGTCACATTCCTTAATATCTCCAATTTTATCAAAAATCTAAGCTTTTGGAACCTGTAAAGTTCAAGGTGACATATACAAGACAGATACAAGTCTCTCAAATTTTAATTCTAAATTTTGTTTGAATGTTCTGCATTAGTGGCAACAATTGTTTTCTTTGTCCATTTTAGAAAAAATATCCACCAAATGCCCAAGCCGGAATAATCCTAGACTGTCAGGCATTGCTTCGGGTAAAAACGACATTTCATGAAAAAACAGCTTGGCTCGTAGCGCAAAGCAATCACAAGTGCTTCTGCACAAGACCCCTTTGCACTTCGGTAAGCAGCAGATGTGCATGCTTTGTGCATTCTTTCCATTTCTTCATGAAGAATGTTTTTTACATGTGTATTCAAAAGTCAAGATGTTACAAAATTAATAATTTTGTTGCTTCTTCAAGGACATTCTTTTTTGGGGGAAGGGACGAATATTTCACATGCCATTTTCTAAATAAGATAATTTATATACATTTTATTTTATTTCTTAGTATATTTTTATTGATTTCAGAGAGGAATGGAGAGGGAAAGAGAGCTAGAAACATCAATGATGAGACAGAATCATCTACTGGCTGCCTCCTGCATGCCACATACTGGGGATCAAACCCAAAACCTGGGCATGAGCCTGACTGGAAAGTAAACTGTGACCTCTTGGTTCATAGGTCAATCCACACTGGCCAGGCTCCACTGGATTTTTTTTTAATCCTCACCCCAGGATATTATTCCACTGATTTTTAGAAAGAATGGAAGAGAGAGGGAAAGACAGAGAGAAATATCGATGTGAGAGAAACACATTGATTGGCTGCCTCCTGAATGCACCCTGAGGACCCACAACCTGCGGGCCCAGACCAGGAAGGAGCCTGCAACCAAGGTACTTTCCCTTGGAGGACAAAGGACGACCCTTAGATCCACAGGCCGATACTCTTATCTATTGAGCCAAAACCAGCTAGGGCTCCACTTGATTTTTTTTAAATCCCTTATTAAGCAGAAGAAACTTCACATAAAAACCAGTTTCTTATTGAACAAGGGTCATCATTATAATATTCATTTTAAGGATATTCTAGTTGAAACTGCCTTTTTTCTTTTTATTGCAAATACGTGGCAGTGAAGAATAAGACTTTTAGACCAGTTTGACACAAATGCCTTGATTTGTGCTGAGGCAACAAACAATTTCAATCACCATCACTTTACAAATATCAGTGCAAATGGCAACACAGTGAAAAGAGCAAGTAATGGAGTATTATTATAACTAGCTTTGATGGCCACTAGTTTAGGTCACTGAAAATCAGGTTTCAGATTCCCCACTAAGGGCCTGCAGATACTACTAACCCAAATGTAATTACATAGTTACCTTCTAACTTCAGACACTAATTTAACACCAGATTCACATTAGAATTTTACTTCTTTATAAAACTACTAGAGGCCCGAAAGATGCACAAAATTGATGCAAGAGTAGCCTTCCTTCCCCCGACTGCCGGCACTAGCCTCCCTCTGGCACCCAGAACCCGGGCTTCCCTCTGGCTGCCAGCAGGCACCCGGGCCTCAGGCTTCCCTAGGGACCCAGGCTTCCCTCGTAGCCCAGCTTCATCCAGAAGGACATCTGGTCTAATTAGCATATTACACTTTTATTATTATAGATGTTTTTGTCTTTGAAACTCTCTGAAGACTATCCAGTTGTACTTGTTAGCCTCCTAGTTATAGTAACTAACACCTGAGTCCCAACACCTTCTGGAACCATTCTTTTTTCAATACACTAATCTTTGAAATCATAGTTTTACAAATAGAATGAAAGGCTTTTTCAAGTAACCCATTCAAGGGGTTTCATCTCTCTCTTGACTCCCACAGAGTGGAGAGATTCTTGTCTTCCAGACCCAACTGTCTGGCTTTCCACCAGAATTAGCAAACTGCCCTCTCACCTCCAGTCCCTATAAGCATGGTAAAAATACTTTAGACATATCCTATAAAATAAAAGCATAATATGCTAACTAGACCTTCTGGATAACATGTCATTTTCTAAATGAGATAATTTATTTACATTTTATTTTATTTTTTAGATGAAACTGGGCTATGAGGGAAACCAGAATCCCAGGTGCCAAAGGGAAGCTGGTGCTAGCAGCCAGGGGAAGGAAGGCCTACTCTTGTACGAATTTCATGCATCGGGCCTCTAGTTTATTAATAAGTATAAATGTTCTCCAGACTTAAGAGACAGATTTTACCTCAGAATCAAAAATCTCCCTTGACTTTGTAAAGAAAAAGATTGGGGACTTGGGAAGGATCAATTGCGTTTTAAGGTCACATAAAAGAATTTGCTAAGAAACATAAATAAGAAGACTTCAGCATTCCTGTTTTCAGTCTCAGGTGAAAGGCATTAAAAATGACCCCTTAATTGCAAATGGAAGTCCTGTAAAATCATAGTCTTTTTGTTTATTGTTTGGTTTTGTTAATCCTCATCCAAGGTTATTTTTCCACTAATTTTTTTAGAGAGAGTGCAAGGGAAGGAGACAGAGAGAAATATCTATGAGAGAGAGAGACAAGTTGAATCTTTAAAGACACCTCTTTTCCTGTCTCTAGAGACCCCGATGCATGAAATTCATGCAAGAGTAGGCCTTCCTTCCCCTGGCTGCCAGCACCAGCTTCCCTTTGGCATCTGGGATTCTGGTTTCCCTCACAGCCCCAGTTTCATCTACCATAAAATGTGGAACTTTCCAGAGGAGATTATCTTTTTTTGTGTTTTTTTTTTCTTTTTAAATTTTTTCCAGACTACAATGCATTTCTATGAACAGCT
>PVJN01050543.1:0-14804 GCA_004026805.1 Lasiurus borealis
TGTTCTTTCTCTTTAAATCTTTGTGGTTGGAAGTTCTGCACATGCTCCTTCTCCCCCCGTGGGCCCCTCCCGCCCCCCATCCCACCTCCGCCCCCACCCCCTGTTGTCTGTGTCCACGGGCCATGCACACGGGCACACAGGGTCTTGGGTAGATCACCGCCCCACCCTCCGCCTTCCGCTGAGATTCCTCGCTCTAATCCCGAGATGTCTGCTCTCTTATCGGGGAGACTCATCTGCCTGGATTCACGGAGACCTGTGCTCCCCACCCCCCAAAGGCTGTCTTCCTGGAACCCGGCGTTCGCCCCAAATAAACACCAACCGACGCTCTGGGCCTGACAGTGGCCTCTCACGTGACCTCGGCGACCTTGGCGCTCTGCCCTGGCCGGGATCCTGGGGGGCTGATCTGAGGCTCAGGAGGTAGGAGGGGTTTTGGGGTGCTGGTCTGGGGCTCAGGCGGTGGGAGGGGTTTTGGGGTGTTGGTTGGAGGCTCAGGCGGTGGGAGGGGGTTTTCGGGGTCACCAGCAGCAAAGGCCCCACCGCCTGGCCTGGGCTGGGCTGCCTCTCCCTGGAGGACTGTCCCGGACAAAGGCACTCCCACTGAGCTCTGCATGCAGACCAGGCCTCGGGGGCCCACCCTGACCCTAGTTTCCCAGGGTGACCCAGAGGGCGGGGTGCAGGGGGCAGCCTGCCAGGGCCTTGTGGGCCCCAAGAGCGCCCAGGGCTCCCCCCTCCCATTCCCTCCCCGCTCCTCGGAAGGGGCAGGGCTGGCGGGAATCGGGAGCCGTCAGGGCTCAGAGGTGAGGATGCGGGCAGAGCAGGGAGGTCAGGCCCCAGGCGCTGGAAGACAGGACGGTGCGGGTGTGGCCCAGGGGAGGAGGGACGGCCGGTCCCGGGCACGGGCTCCCGCTGGCCGGGCAGCTGAGGAAGCCTGGCTGGGCACAGGCCGGCTCCCGGGCGTGGCTTCCTGTGCGTTCAAGTTCAAGTGGGCTGGAACCGCCACGGTGCCCGCGGGAGGGGGGAGGGCAGCCGGCGCAGTCTGGGGCGGCTGGGACGCTGGGAACGCTGTCATTAAGCCGAGCCGCCGGGGCAGCGGGAGGTCAGGGCGGGGAGGAGGCGGCCCGCTGCGGCTTTGGGCACGGCCCCGCCGGTTTAACTGCCCCACCCGGCGCGGCACGCCCCCGGGAAGTTGCACAATGCCGTCCGGATCGCGGACACAGCCGGCTCAGACCGGCGGGACACCGTGGCTGGACGGCTGGCTCTTAGTTCGGCCATGGTTTCCTGGGAAACGTGTGGTCAGAAAACCCGCGCTGAGCAAACGCCAGGGGGGGGGGTGGCGGTCCTTCGGGTCCCCAGGGCGTGGCCCGGGCAGCACCGGGGTCCAGCAGCTGACCACACGCCCCAGAGCAGCGGTTCTCCACCTTCCTAAGGCCGAGACCCTTGCATACAGCTCCTCATGGGGTGGTGACCCCCAACCATGAAATGTTGCTGCTGTGATGCCTCGCGATATAAATATCTGCATTTTCCGATGGTCTTAGGCGACCCCTGTGAAAGGGTCGTTCGACCCCCAAAGGGGTTGTGACCCACAGGTTGAGAACAGCTGCCCCAGAGCCTCCTGAGCGGGTCGGGCGGGGCGCTGGGCGACCCCCAAAGCCCAGGAGGCCCCCCGAGAGCCAGCTCCCCCGCACCGGGCCGGCCCGCGCCAGGGGCCACAGGACCGGGGAGGGGGAGGGGCTTGTGTGCTCTTCCCATTCCGTGACCCGCGGTTCTGAGCATGCACTCTCCTGAGCGAGCACCCTGTGGGGGTGGTGCCCACCCGTCACCCATCACCGGGGCAGGCAGAGGGGCCAGGCTGCTCTGAGCGAGTCCCAATCCCTTCACCAGCGTCCTCTCTGGTTTCCTTTGTCCTCAACACGCAGTTTACCGGCCGCTCCTGCCTGAGGGCCCTCCCCGGTGCGGTGGGAGGACATGCTGTCTGGCAGAGGACCCTAAGTGGGTGGGGGTGGCACATTCTATTAAAAAACCAGGTGGAGCAGCCGGCTATGAGGAGAGAATGTGCCGGAAAGAGACCATCGGGGTGAGCGGTGTGTGGCCTCCGGGACGCCACCATGTCTGTCGATCAGCGGTTCCCAACCTGTGGGTCGTGACCTGTTTTCTGATGGTCTCGGGCTCCACAGCAGTGACCCACAGGTTGAGAACCGTTAGCAGGGTCGCCTAAGACCATCAGAAAGCACAGATACTTACATTACGATTTACCACAACCTGAGGAACCGTATTAAATGGTTGCGGCCTTAGAAAGGTTGAGAACCACTGGTGTCGATGGACCCCCTGTCCTCCTCCTCCCACAGGGACTGCGTCCCGAGGAGGGCGGGGCCCGTGGCCAGAGAGACAGGCCCACGCCCAGCCGGCAGGACCCACGGGCACCGCAGGGTGTGGACGGTGAGCGCATCCCTGCCGTGGTGACTGCTGACGGACGGCTGGTTCACGGAGGGCCCGGCGGCCCTTGGTGTGCGCGTCCGTGGCTCGGAGCCCGGGAGGCGGGCGCGGCCTCTGCACGAGGAAATGCGGGCTCGGACGGAGCAGGTGCCATGGCGAGAGGACAGGGCGGCAGGCGGGCACTCAGAGGCCCCGGGTCACGTGGGAACCGGAACCTGAATGGCTGGCGGAGTGGGTTTGCTGGGCACAGAGGCACGGAGAGTCCCTCTGCACCGTGACTGCCCGCGGCCAGCCAGCCGGCCGGTGGTGCTGGGCCTTCCTGTCTCCATGACAACGCACCCTCCCTCCCCCGGCTGCCCCCGGTCACTGCGGGCGAGAGAGGCTGGACTGGGAGTGGGTGGAAGGTCCAGCCCACGGAGACCCCGGAACACAGCTCTAGCGACGTGCAGCTCCTTTCAATCCGTGATGAGGAAAAGAAAAATTGAACTTATCGGATGTTATTAATGAAGCGCTAGATAAATGTTTCCAAGTGTGGGATATGCGATTGGCATTTTAGGAAGTAATTTTAGGTGGTTCCTGTATGAATCCTGTATAGTATTTTTAAAAGGTGTATGTTTATTAGTTTCAGAGAGGAAGGGAGAAATCACTGAGTTTTCTCTCTTTTATTGAAATCACCGCGTTTCCTGTCTCTTATTGAAATCACGTAGTTGTCTTTTCCCTCCAGAGGTTAGAAGGCACCCAGCCTAAACCTGGTCTCCGAGTGCCCATGCCCAGGAAAGGGAGGCTTTTCTTAAATGAAACAGACATCTGGGCGTGTGAGAGTCGGCCTCTGCACAGCAAAGACATGGCCGCCTGCAGGACTGTCTTTAGTCCCGGTGACAGGTGCCCGAGGCAGAGGCTGGCGGGCGCCCGGCAGACGGAGGGAGGACAGGGTGACACAGTGAGCACGCGTCCGCATGTCATTGACGTGTAAAAGACCCCGGGCGGCGGGGGCACGGGCTCCACCCCCACCCACCTCCTCGCCGCCCCTCAGGCTTCTCAGGGTTGGCTCAGCGTCAGACTGTTTATTTCCTTTTCTTCTTTTATTTTTAAAAAATATGTTTTTATGGATTTCAGAGAGCCAGGGAGAGGGACAGATAGAAACCTCAGGAATGAGAGAGAGAATCATGGATCCGCTGCCTCCCACCCGCCCCTCCCTGGGGCTCGAGTCCCCAACCCTGGCCTGTGCCCTGACTGGGAGTTGAACCCTGACCTCCTGGTTCATAGGTCCAGGCTCAACCAGCCGGGCCAGCACCACCCATGTTTGCTGCGGTGACACCTGCCAGAGAAACAGTGAGACAAAGAGATGCCTCCCTGCCCAGGGAGCCGCCCGGCCCGGGGTAGGGGACTCGGGGGCCACTCCTCCCTCATCTTCCTGCCCCACCTGGGTCCTGGGTCTCAGCCCGGTCAGCTGTCAGCCGGTGACTTCCTTGATCACACCCGCCAGGCCACGCCCCGCCCACTTCATGAGGCCTCGGTCACGTGACCTCCAGCAGGAAGCAGGTGGTGGGCAGGCCCCGCAGGCCCCGCCCACCCTGGCCAGGTCACCCCTTCAGTTGCCGTGGCTGACGGAGTAGCTGCCTCTGTCCTTCTCCCACGTGGCGTTTCTTTTTTTATTTTTTCTTTTATTGATTTTTCACAGAGAGGAAGGGAGAGGGATAGAGAGTTAGAAACATCGGTGAGAGAGAGACATCAATTAGCTGCCTCCTGCACACCCCCCACTGGGGATGTGCCCGCAACCAAGGTACATGCCCTTGACCGGAATGGAACCTGGGACCCCTCAGTCCGAAGACCGACGCTCTATCCACTGAGCCACACCGGTCTCGGCCCCAATGGCGTTCCTTGCCGGGGCCCCGGTGTTCCGGGGGCCTCTGAGGTCTCAGCGCCTTCTCGCCCGCCCGCCACCGTCTTAGTTCTGGCCCGGCCGGTCCCCCGGGCGCCACCGTCTTGAAACAGAAAGACAGGGACAGTGAGCGCGTTCTTTAGGGAAATCCAGAGGAGGAGGAGGAGGAGGAGGAGGAGGGGGGGGGGAAGACCCTCTCTGCATCAGGCTTCCCGGCCGCGCGGTGCGTTCCGAGGCGGCTTCCCACGCGATAAACCGTCCTGCCGCCCGCACATGCCGACGACACGCGGGCGCGCGCTAACTGGGTCACCGCGTCCCCTCTCCGTCTGCCGGGCGCCTGCCTCTCTCGGCTCTGCCTCCGGCACCTGTCACTGGGACTAAAGAGGGCCCTGCGGTTGGCAGTGTCTGCTGTGCAGAGGCTGATTCTCACGCGCCCAGATGTCTGTTTTATTTAAGAGAAGCCTCCCTTTCCTGGGCTCGTCTCACGCGTGTGCTGTTCTGCTCCTTCCCTCCCTCCTCTCCCGCCCTCTCCCTTCTCCTTTTCCGATAAGAGGGGGGTGGGACCTGGCCCAGGTCCGGCTGATGTTCCCACTTATCACTCATCTGTGAACAGGAGGCTCTGTCAGGCCCAGTCCTCCCTGGAGGGTCTCCCGCTGACTCTCAGCACTGGCCCCCAGCAACTGGACCTGGCTTTGTTTTGTTTGTTTTTTAAATACACACGGAGCGGCCAGATGAGGAGGAGCTCTGAACGAATGATCATCTGTCCTAAGGAATAAAAGGCTCCTAGGCCAATGGTCCCCTCCACCAGGAGTTGGACCAGCAGGCAGGCTGGCCCACCGCCCACGTCCCCTTCTCCCCCTGGCCAGGCTGGCCGGACCCCACCCATGCACGAATTCATGCATCGGGCCTCTAAGATATATATATATATACAGTGGTACCTCGAGATACAAGTTTAATTTGTTCCGTAATCTTGAGGCGTGGGAAACTATGAGACGTTCGAGTCGTGGTAAACGGCTGGGTCCTGTACAGCCGGCCGGTCCGTGCGATGACTCCTATCTCAACTGTTGCTCGTATTTCAAAGCAAAAATCGCTCGCTTGACGGCTCGTATCTCAAAAATCTCGTATGTTAGGGCACTCATATCTCGAGGTACCACTGTATGCATATTTATACACACACACACACACACACACACACACACACACAGACACACACATATCGGCTGCCCCCTGCACACCCTGGAGCCCACAGCCCGGGATATGCCCTGACCGGGAATCGAACCAGGATCTCCTGGTTCATAGGTGGACTCTCACCCACTGGGCCTGCCGGCTGGGCTGTAGTCTTTGCTTTAAAGAAAGTCTGCGGGCCGAAACCGGTGTTACTCAGTGGATAGAGCGTCGACCTGCGGACCGAAAGGTCCCAGGTTCGATTCTGGTCAAGGGCCTGTATCCTGGTTGTGGGCACATCTCCAGTGGGGGCCGTGCGGGAGGCGGCTGATGGATGTTTCTCTCTCATCGATGTTTCTAGCTCTCTATCCCTTCCCCTTCCTCTCTGTAGAAAGTCAGTGGAATATATTTTAAAAAAAAAATAATAATAATAATAAGGAAAAGTCTGCGGAACGCCTCCCAGAGGAAGACCCCTCTGAGGGGCTTTCCCCGAAGGAGAGACGGGGTAGCTGGAGCCGGTGGAGGCGTCGCTCCCGCTAGGACCAGGGCTGCCGGGACCGGGACAGGCAGGGGCTACGCCGTCTGGTCTGCAGCTCTGACCCCGTTTACAAACATGGAAGACCCGCCTCGTCCTCGGAGCCGCTACCTGTGAACCACGGAGACCGGGGTGACGCCCAGCAGCAGCGAAACGACATCTATTTCCGATGGGGGCGGGGCGGCCGGTCCATGGCCCCCTTTTCCTGTCCATGGGCCTGGGGGGGACCTCGCCCAGCCAGACCCCCCACCTCGGACACCCGGGGTGTTTGCCCCTCCGGGTGAGCGAGGTGGAACCGGAGCCGGCGGTGCCTGCAGCACAGCAGCCCCGTGGCCTGCCATGTGTCAGCAAAGGGGCCTCCGGAGGCAGGCGAGTGGGTGTGGGGGGCGCGGTGTGCCCACCGGGGGAGCAGACGCCCCTGCCGCTGTCGGGCCAACAACACACACCCCTGAGCGCTTCCTGGAAAACTTGCCGCGTTGGCCAAGTGCAGGCCCGGCCACTTCCTCCGTCCGGCCCACTGCGGCCTCGGGAGGCGGCCCGGGACGGGGACGGGACACTGTGGGCGGCCTGGTCAGGGCTCAGGGTCTGCAGACGGACGGCCGTCCACGCGCAGCTGGAAGTCCAGCCTCCGGGTCTCCCAGGCTCGGCCTGCACGCACCTGCCTCGCGTGCTCCTTGCCCTGCAGACACCCAGGTACCTGCTGCCTCCCCGTCCCGCCGCCCCTGTGCTCTGCGAGGTCAGGCCCCAGCGCCTCCTGCAGAGGGGTGCATGCAGCCGGCGCTTACCCCCTGCTGCTGAGCGGGCGGCCGGTCCCCAGAGGAAGTGAGCTGGGAAGGCCCGGAATTCATAGGTCAAGTGCTTTTTCCATCCAGCAGCTCGGCGCGATGGGACGGGCGCCGGGTGGGAGGGAGGGAGGGAGGCCGCAGAGAGGCAATAAATAGAAACACGCTATCTGGGGGCGCGTGCCTCGGTCCGGCCCAGAACGGCCACGTCCCCGGGAAAATGACGGATGAGCCGTTCGGCGAGGGCGCTGCTCCCGCAGGGACGGTCGGCACGAGCGAAGGGTCATCGCCGCTCAACCTCGGCCTCGGCCCTCAGCAGGACAGGGGAAGCGCCACTCGGTGACCAGATCGACTGAGGGCCCGGCCCCGCCCCGCCCCCGCCGCCCGGCTGGGCTGCGCCCTGTTTTCAGAGTAAACCGGCCGGCCTCCTCCTGCTGAAACAGCCCCCGCAGGCGCCTCTGCCCGTTCCCGGCGGCGGTGGCGGCGGTGGCGGCGGTGTCTCCGTGCCCGCCATACCGGCAGCATCGAGCTCAAGCCCTTAGACCCCGAGGTCTGTGGAGGGTCCTGGGCAGAGGCCTGTGCCCGCAGCCTCTGCATGGGGTCTGCTCAGCACATCAATGGACCACGGGCACCGAGCATGGTTCCAGGACAAACCCAGGCAGGAGGCACTGGTCTTGTGCAGGTCCTGTATGGTGCTTAGAGGAAACAGTCCCCAGCCCATATCATGGGCTGCTTCTGACACAACTGTCTGTCTGTCTTTTTTCCTTTCTTTCTTTTTTTCTAAAAAAAATATATTTTATTGATTTTTCACAGAGAGGAAGGGAGAGGGACAGAGAGCCAGAAACATCGATGAGAGAGAGACATCCATCAGCTGCCTCCTGCATTCCCCCCACTGGGGATGTGCCCGCCACCAAGGTACGTGCCCTTGACCGGAATCGAACCTGGGACCCTTCAGTCCACAGGCCGACGCTCTAGCCACTGAGCTACACCAGTTCTGGTGACTGTCTGTCTTTCAAATCCCGGTTCCGTGTGTGAGAAAAGGCCCACCTGTGCGAGTGCCAGGCGCACACCTGGCCAGCTTCTCCCACCCCCTCATCCGGTCCCTCCTCTGGGTCCTTCTCCTCAGCTGGCCCTGGGGGGTCCCCCGTTTCCTCAGGTACCTCCAGGTCTTGCTGCCTCCCAGGGGGACCTTTACAAAAACCAGGTGGAGGCCTAGTTCCTAGCTAACTGCCCGCTCCCCTGTCTACCGAGCCAGACACCTGGGGTCCCTCCACATGGGCATACACGCAGCTCTTTTCTTAAATTTTTTCAAGTATATTTTATTGATTTTCTACAGAGAGGAAGGGAGAGGGACTGAGAGACATCCATCAGCTGCCTCCTGCACGCCCCCTACTGGGGATGTGCCCACCACCAAGGTACAAGCCCTTGACCGGAATTGAACCTGGGACCTTTCAATCCACAGACCGACGCTCTATCCACTGAGCCACACCGGTTTCAGCACACACTCAGCTCTGGGTTCCTCTCCTGCTCCCTACATCCTTCTCGCCCGGGAGTCTAGCAAATGCCCCTGGAAGGCCGCCATACCGGGGAGGGTCCCAGGCCTGGGTCCTCCCCGGGTCCCCACCTCCAGGTGGCCGTTCCTGGATGATCACCAACCATGGTCGACCCCCGGCCACGAGGGGACGGCTTGAAACGATCGCATTGATCTTCGGGATTTCCAGCCAGCCTCCCCCTGACCCGGCCGTGCCGGCCGCCCCCAGGGGTCCGCTCTGTGTTCTGACCCGAGCTCCTGAGGGCAGAGCCGCCATCCCGGCCGGAGCTGAGCTTCTCGAGCGGCGGGTCAGGGCCCAGCCAGTGCGGACGGCGCCCGGGGGCGTGTGGACCACAGCGGCAAGCAGGAGGGTCCCCGTTCCCGTCCTGCTCCCGCGGGTCCCTCTCCGCTGGCCCCTCCCCACGGCCCTGGACGCCTCAGCCCCCCGTTCCTGGCTCCCAGCCCCCAGGGGGGGCGGCCGGCTGTGCCAGGGGTTGCGCCCAGGAGGACGAGCCCTTTTCCTGGAAAGCCCGCCGGCCTGCGCAGCCAAGCGGGCAGTGCCACGGGGAAGCGAGGCCCCCAGACTTCAGGGAGCAGGCAGGGGCGCAGGGTCTTGGGGGCACGGCCGGGACACGGCCCCGGTGAGGAACGCGCGGGGGTAGACCAGGCGGCCACATGGGGCGGGGACCCAGCCTCCAGCCTCCCAGGCGGCGGGCACCCCGTGACTGTGCGGCGAGCACACAGCCCTTGGATTTGCCGTGGGAACGTGTTTGTGGGGGCAACGGGGCCTGGACGCGGTGGCCCACATTTTTCACTCTGAAACGGGGTTTCCTGCCGCCAACGGGCAGAGCGGGTGGCGTCGGGGGTCGATAAAGTGGGTAATAATGCGGCGACCGGCGTTGTGCAGGGGCCAACAGGCGAGCACAGAGCGTCTGAGCTTGGACACAGTAGAGGTGGGGGGTGTCCGCCCCACCCCCACCCCTAACCACACACACACACACACACACACACACACTGGCGGGGATGCGGCCACGATGATGTGGTGGAGAGCCGCTGTGCGCGTCCATCCGTCCATCCGTCCATCCGTCCACCCACCGCGGCTGCCTCGCTGGTGCTTTCCCGCGAGCGCCGTAAAGCAGGCACCGGCCTCCCAGGGCCCAGGCCGGCTCTGAAAAAGGGCAAATCTCCTCTCCCTGGGAGATTTCCAAACCCAGACAATGGCTCCTTCACGGGGACGCTCGAAACTCAGATAGGGTTACTCGCCGCCCTGATACCGGGAAACGGAGTTTTAGATCCCGAGCGTGTGGGGGAGGGCGTGATGGGAGGGGAAGCGGGAGGGCAGGGGATGGAGCTGTGAGATGTGTGTGTGTGCGTGTGCGCGTTGGGGGTGCACGTGTGCACACGCGGGCTTGCAGGCATGGCGTGCATATGCGCACACGTGGTATGCACGCATGTGTGTGCCCCTGTGCGCACCCAGGCATGCGTGTCTGTGTAAGGAAACCCGCTGGGAGGAAAGCGAGGCCGGTTCACATGGCTGGTGGACAGACACCCTCTTCCCTGGAAGGAAGCCGGCTCCCTCAGGCTGCTGCGGTGTCTGCCCGGCTCCTCCCGCCTGCGGGCGCGCCCCGACCAGCATGTGACGAATGGACGCCCCCCGTCGGCCCATTTCCCTGCCTGTGACCATCACTAAGTCTGCGCACGGAGCTCCCTACTGTCCCTCCCTCTCGCCGGCACCGCACACGTTGTTACAACGAACCGCCTCGGCCTCAGCCCCACGGCCCGGGAGCTGCTGTCTACCTGACCTGGCAGCGCCTGCGGCCCACGTGGATCCACTCTGTGTTCTGAGCCGAGTCCCTGCGGGCAGAGCCGCTGTCCGGGCCGGAGCTGAGCTCCATGAGCGGCGGGCAGGTAGGAGGGTCCCCAACGGTGCAGCAGGCGGCAGGTCGCTCCTGGGAACACGTTACCCACACGCGTGCTCCTCGTCTGCTGGAGCTGGGCTGGACCCAGGTGAGCAGAACATTTCCAACCAGTAATTTAAGCCAGAAACCCCGCTGCTCTGGTCTCTAACTCCCACCTGCAGAGTTCATTGACACCGTATCCACCCATCGTTCCACCGTCCATCCATCCTTCCATCCATCCATCCATCCATCCTTCCGTCTGTCTGTCTACCCATCCGTCCATCTATCCATCCACCTGTCCATCTGTTCGTCCGTCTGTCCATCCATCTATCCATCCGTCTATCTGTCCATACATCCATCCTTCCATCCATCCATCCACCTATCCACCCATCCATCCATCCATCCATCCGTCCACCCATCTGTCCATCCGTCCATCTCTCCATCCATCTGTCCGTCCATACATCCATCCTTCCATCCATCCATCCATCCTTCCATCCATCCATTCATCCTTCCATCTGTCTGTCCGTCTGTTCTTCCACCCGTCCATCCATCCTTCCGTCTGTCTGTCTACCCATCCGTCCATCTATCCATCTGTCTGTCCATCTGTTCGTCCATCTGTCCATCCATCTATCCATCCATCTGGCTGTCTACCCATCCATCCACCTATCCATCCATCCGTCCATCTCTCCATCCATCTGTACATCCATCCATCCATCCTTCCATCCATCCATCCTTCTGTCCGTCCATCCATTCCTCTATGCATTCATCTATTTCATCTATCCATCTGTCCACCCACCCACACACATCCATCTGTCCATCTATTCCTACTGCCATCTTTCCTTTGTCTCATCCCTCTCCCTGCCCTGACAGGCATTTTCAGGGCCTACTATGAGCCATTGTGGTCGGTGCTAATGATGCAGAGCGAGCAGACGCAGACCGGCGGATCCACTTACGCCGTGTGCCGCTGGTGCAGGAGGCAGACGGTCACACCGTCGCAGCAAGCACTGCTTACACACACCGTGGGAGCGTTTCGAAGGACAGGACCGGGGGCCGGCGCTCTCACCGCTGAGCCACGCTGGCTGGGCCAGCAGGCCGTTTGCTAACAAACTAATAAACTTCGCAGCCGAAACGGAGAGCCCGTGAGCTTGGGGTTGGGGTGACTTTCGTGGGAAGCAGATCGTGCAGCATTAACGGGCAGTGTGGGGGGCGTCTGCACCCTCCAGGAGGTTACATTTACGGGGTGTGAGGCAATAAACAGCGCGAGGAGGAGTTGGCGGCTCCCAGACACGGGGCAGGGAGGAGGCAGCCGAGGAACGGTCAGAGCACCGCCCGGAGCAGCCAGGTCCCTTCCTCTCTCAACATGCCTCACGCTTCCAGTCTGCACTGACCGGGGCGCCCTGTGTCCCCCAGGGAGCAGTGAGTCCTCAGCCCCGCAGCGTGAAGGGGCTTATCGTCCTCAGCTCTGTAGTGTGAAGGGGTTCATTGTCCTCAGCCCTGCAGTGTGAAGGGGCTTATCGGCCTCAGCCCTATAGTGTGAAAGGGGTGAAACCGTGCTCTCCCAGCTCTGGAAACAGCTCAGGAGGACAACGTGGTCCCCAGGGCCTCCTTCAGGAGAATGACAGAGAGGAAGGGAGAGGGATAGAGAGCCAGAAACATCGATGAGAGAGAGACATCGATCAGCTGCCTCCTGCACGCCCCACACTGGGGATGTGCCCACCACCAAGGTACAGGCCCTTGACCGGAATCGAACCTGGGACCCTTGAGTCCGCAGGCCGACGCTCTATCCACTGAGACACACCAGTTAGGATCCTTTCAGGAGAATGAGAGATTCTTGCTGATGCCCCGAGTTTGAACCCTCAGGACTCCGAGCCACCCCACTGCTCTCAGGGGCCTGATGTCCAGTGAGGACCCTCGGGCACATGGTCCCTCAGCCATCGGCACCTTCCCAGGAGCATTTGCAACCCCACCCTCACCCAGCGATGCCCCTGGACTCTGCTCCCTCAGCTCGGGGCCCACGGTCCAGCCAGGTCCCCAGCGGAGGGCTCCGGGCGTAGTTCACAGTCTCCAGATGCCGGAAACCCATCACTGTCTCACTAATAGAAAGTGGACGAGGAACGTGGAAGGCTGGTCAACCTGGAAGCTCTGAAAGGTCAGAGCCAGCCACCCCCTCTCTAATGGAGACAATGAACTTCCCCATCAAATCATCACGTCAATCCTCACTGATAAAGATCATCTACTTGTGACTGGAATTGCCTGCTTCATGGCAAAGGGTGGATCCCAAACCTGAATAAAAGGGACGGCCAGGCCAAAGGAAGGCGGTAGTTTTTCCACTAGAGCAGCAGTTCTCAACCTTCCTAAGGCCTCGATCGTTGCATACAGTTCCTCATGTGGTGGTGACCTCCAGCCATGAAATGTTGCTGCTGTGATGCATCGTGATGTAAATATCTGCATTTTCCCATGGTCTCAGGCGACCCCTGTGAAAGGGTCGTTCGATCCCCAAAGGGGTCGCGACCCACAGGTTGAGAACCGCTGCACTAGAGGAAGGCTCCCACCTGGCCCCCCAATATCACCAAGTTAATGCTTTTCTAGTCTCTCTTTTCATTTGCGTGCGGCTTCCTCCAGAACCCGAACCCTGAACCGGGAACCCTGCACCACTCGGGACGTGGAAAGGGGCTCCCACATCCAGAGCTTCGGAGGGACCAGGTGTGGCCGTGAGACTCCTCCCCCCGTTGCGGTCACCTTTCCCGGTTCGGCAGGAGGCCACCCTGGCCGTGGCTGAAAGGCAGGCCCCGTGGTGTTTGTTTGAAAGGTGCTGGCCGTCCCCGTCCCTCTGGTCAGCACCCTCTCCAGCCTGTCGGCCCGTCTGGCAGCGGCGAGGAGTCACAGCGTTCTCACACCCGGGCCCTGACCTCTGCGGCCACCGCCCCGGCCGGCAGGTCCCACCCTCGCCAACCCGAGGGCGCCCGTGCCAGCTGGCCGGTCCGCGCCCTGCAGGGCCGGGCCTGGGTAATAGGCCTACGCGCCGGGCGGCCGGAGGCAGGTGCGCCCGCGTTTCCAGGAGACGCTGATGTCAGCCCTGGACGAGGCGCCCGGGGCCGGGACACCCGATCCCCGTGTCCGAGGTCCAGGACTGTCCTCGGCGGACGGACGCTGGGCCCCGGCCAGACCCCGCCCGCCGCCGCCCGGGCCGAGTTTCTCTTGGCCTTTCCCCACCCGCCCCCGTCGGTAACCGAACACCGGCCACACAGGCAGCCAGCGCCTTTCTGCTTGTTTTCCCCTGGACCCACCCTGGGACGCTCTCCACCAGGGGCTGGAGAGGAGAGGGGTGCTGGGAAGCAGGCTCCACCCCAGGCGCTGATCCCCACTGGCCCTGACCCTCTCCCTCCTGGCTGAGGCTCGGACCCTCACTCACCGGCGCCTCCTGTGCACCAGCAACGCTCGCCCTGCGTCTGTGTATCTCTGTGCACGAGAGGTCCATGGGGGCCTTTATTTGCTTTTATTATTATTTTTTTTAAATATGTTTTATTGATTTCTTACAGAGAAAAAGGCAGAGGGATAGAGAGTTAGAAACATGGATGAGAGAGAGACATCGCTCGGCTGCCTCCTGCACGCCCCCCACTGGGGATGTGCCTGCAACCAGGATACATGCCCTTGACCGGAATCGAACCCGGGACCCTTCAGTCCGCAGGCCAGCGCTCTATCCACTGAGCCAAACCCGTTTCGGCTGCTTTTATTGTTTTTTAATTCGGTTTTTAAATTTTATGGTAGTTTTCCTCCCCGGGGGATATTTCCCATTGAATTTTATTATTATTTTTATTTAATTTTTTAATTTTTTTAAAATAGTTTTTTTAATATATTTTATTGACCTTTCACAGAGAGGAAGGGAAAGGGATAGAAAGCCAGAAACATGGATGCGAGAGAGACCTCGATCAGCTGCCTCCTGCAAGCCCCCTACTGGGGATGTGCCCGCCACCAAGGTACATGCCCTTGACCAGAATCAAACCCGGGACCCTTCAGTCCTCAGCCCGATGCTCTATCCACTGAGCCACACCGGTTCAGCCCCATTGAGTTTTAGACAGCATGGAAGGGAGAGAGAGAGAGAGACACCAGAGTGAGAGGGACACCTCTCAGTTGGTTGCCTGGGGACTGAGCCTGCAGCTGGAGTTCGTGCCCTCGACTGGAATCAAACCCGGAGCCTTCAGTTCCAGGGTTAACACCCTATATCCACTGCGCCACGTCGGCCAGGGCCGCGGGGCCTTCATGCCCATCACGTGACCGTGGAGAAGCAGGTTCAGGGACACGATCCAGAGCGGTCATGTCATAGAGGCGCCCACTGGGAGACACACACACACACACACACACACACACACACACACACACGCAGCCCTGCCCCCTGGGACACACCCCCTCCCTCCTTTCCTCCCCCCTCCTCCTGTGCAGATCTGAGGACTGAAAGAGCCGTCCGAGAGGAGCGTGAGGAGACAGTCTGCACAGGACGGGGAGGGGTCATCCCTCCCACCGTCCCTGGGAAATCCCTCCGGTGCCACCGGCAGGAGCAGAAGCGGCTGGTCCTGCGGTC
>PVJN01050544.1:0-14824 GCA_004026805.1 Lasiurus borealis
TGTCCTCAAAATATGCATCTGCAGGAACAAGTCAGCTGCGGAGTGCAAACTGCTGCACTGAGATAACAAATGTGAGCTACTGCCAGCCTGGGACCCAACCAGCCACCCTCATGGGACATGGACCTCCTCAGCTACAGCCAGAGAGACCCAACCAGCCACCCTCATGGGACATGGACCTCCTCAGCTACAGCCAGAGAGAACCAACCAGCCACCCACCCCAACAGGACATGGACCCCCTCGCTATTGCCAGAGAGACCCAAGCAGCCACCCTCATGGGACCTGGATCTCCTCAGCTATAGCCTGAGACCCAACCAGCCACCCTCATGGGACATGGACCTCCTCGGCTACAGCCAGAGAGACCCAACCAGCCACCCTCATGGGACATGGACCTCCTCGGCTACAGCCAGAGAGACCCAACCAGCCACCCTCATGGGACATGGACCTCCTCGGCTACAGCCAGAGAGACCCAACTAGCCACCCAAACAGAACATGGACCTCCTCGGCTACAGCCAGAGAGACCCAACCAGCCACCCCAACAGGACATGGACCTCCTTAGCTACAGTCAGAGAGACCCGACCAGCCACCCCAACAGAACATGGACCTCCTCAGCTACAGTCAGAGAGAACCAACCAGCTATCTCAACAGGAATGGAACTCATCGGCTATCTGGTTGACGCTCTGTGCTGTGGCTGGGAGAGTAATTGCTAGGACGTGGAGACAATGAAAAGTAGGTTGTCTCCTCCTGGTTCACTAAAAAAACAGAGGAGGTTGGTGCACATTCTTTCCCAATAGGTAACTGCATAGTATAGACCAAGTCAAGGAAAAAGTCCCTCTGCAGTTTCCATTTCTGTAAGCCCAAATACACCAAGTGGAAAAGATGTATTTATATGAATAACTTGCTATCCCAGAGACACAGCTGTGCCTTGTGTTTTAGCTGACCAGAAGGAAACGGAAGTGTCGCCTTGAGAACACAGTTCCCAAAAGCAGCTAATAAGTGGCGCATAGGAGTTAGCAAAAAGAGAACCGTCTCTGGGATGCCTGCTTTCAGGGCAATGGAGCAACAGCAAGGAGACATAACTCGAAGGAAACAGATGAGTGTCACATTAACCCTCATCAGAGCAAAGAGAAGTTTCACAAATAAAAGCACAAATACATTGCACGTTGACGTTAACACGCACTAATGCAGACTACTATTCATTACAGGGTTCTTTTTTATTCTGCAAAATAGCATGTTTACCCAGCTACAGTTAGCCATTCTTCCAGTATTTTGCTCCCGATGAAATCCAAGCTATCATTGAGTTACAAGCCCCCATTTACAGATGTGGAAAATAAGGTAGTCAACCAGCCATATTACAATGGGGGTGTTTAATAACTCCAGATGAGCTGCAAGGAATCTGGCTACGGAGCATGAAACTAGAATACTGTTAACATCGCCCCAGTCAACACACTGGTATCCAGGAGACCCACTCATCATGACGGGGCTGCACCAGGCTATGGACCAAGCGCCAGCGGGTAGACCCCCTCTATGAAGAGCTCTCTCCACACCCCCATCTGTAAACCCGGGCAAGACATGGCGTCACATCCTTCTCTAAGATGCTCGAAGAAAGAGGAGAATAAGGAGCCACTCAATGAAGAGTCCTTTCTATTGTGCATGTTTTTAGGGAAAAGAAGCCATCAGCAAACAACTCTATTGAAGGCTCCTTCTGGACGTGGGTGTAGTTTTGCTTTCATTTAAAAAATTCCTTCCAACTTCAGGGCCGAAGGGTTTAGAGAACAAATATATAATAGACACACACATAAACATTTCTTTCTGGGATGAAAAATGAATCGTTCGACCATTCCACAGTAGTGAATGCCAGTCTCAAACTTAAACTAAGGACATGAGTAATTTTATTTTATTTTATTTTTTAATGAAGGAAGAGGCCTTTCACATTCCCATACTGACTTCCCTTTCTCAACCTCAGTGTGAAGAGCCTACTTATGGAATGCTGTACCCTGAAGAGAAGGGGAAATTAGGTTGACTTAATTTCTGTAATTAAGACGTCTAGATTCGATGTGCAATACCAACTGCCGATAGCTGAGATTTCATCTTTGATTTATTTATTTATTTTTAAAATATATTTCATTGATTTTTTATAGAGAGGAAGGGAGAAGGATAGAGAGTTAGAAACATCAATGAGAGAGAAACATCCATCAGCTGCCTCCTGCACACCTCCTACTGGGGATGTGCCCGCAACCAAGGTACATGCCCTTGACCGGAATCGAACCTGGGACCTTTCAGTCCGCAGGCCGACTATCCACTGAGCCAAACCAGTTTTGGCTCTTTGATTTTTTTTTTTTAAAGCTTCACTGTAGCCAAATGCCTGTCAATAACCCCCAGTGAAGGAACCTGTCTTGTTCTGAGGAGAAAGACCGGTGGGGGGAGGGAGAGAAACGCTTCCCAGAATATTTTTGCGTCCCTCTCCCCCCGCCTCAATTCCACACGACAAGACCCAGGACCCCGGGGGAGGGACATTTGTTATTTGGCATGTGACATTGAAAAGTACTTGGATGTGCTTTTCTAAAGACCAAACATATTAAGACCTAATCTCGGAGAAGGCTACATGTTTCAATCATCACCCTGCTTCTGTGATAAACCCTGGGGCAGGTGCGAGGGCACGCGAAGCCGTTAGCCGCTGCTTTGCTGATCTTTTTCTTTTTTTAATATATTCTATTGATTTTTCACAGAGAGGAAGGGGGAGGGATAGAAAGTTAGAAACATTGATGAGAGAGAAACATCCATCAGCTGCCTCCTGCACACCTCCTACTGGGGATGCGCCTGCAACCAAGGTACATGCCCTTGACCGGAATCGAACCTGGGACCCTTTCAGTCCGCAGGCAGACGCTCTATCCACTGAGCCAAACAGGTTTTGGCTGCTTTGCTGATCTTGAGCACCTCCCCCATGTCAGGTCCTGGAAATGCTGTTCCGCTTCACAGCGAAGGAGACACTGGAGCCTGGTTGTGTCCCCCAACACCTGGCAGGTTGGCACCACTCCAGCAGCAACACTCCACGGTGCAGCTCAGCAGGTTCTTGGCTTCAGCAGGATGGATCAGTGGGGGGACAGGCAAGGTGTATTCCACTCAACCTCAACAGTGCCAGAGGCCAGGGAGGGATGAATGGACTTCTCCTGGCTGCACTGCTGAATTAGGTGCCCACAGCACACGCACACGAGTTTGAGAGACGGGGTTAAGGGATGAAATAAGTGGACTTGGGAGTGATGATTTGCCTTAGCTTACCAACCTGTATGTTAATTGTGTGTGTGTGTGTGTAAAAACATACATACATGTACATATACGTGTGTGTATGTATATATATGTGGTTATGTGTGTTTTCTTCTCATACACAAGATCTTTACATACTTGAAGTGTTTAAATGGAATAAAATCTCTAGGGACCTAAAGAAAAGCACCCTTACACAGTAGTAAGAACCATGATGTCATGGTTAAATACCATGACTTCAGTTATACAGATCATGAATATATACATACACACATACATACACACCCACACACCACATTCAACTCCGCTGGGTATTTCTAAGTCCACAATCAATAATCTTCATAGATTTCACTTATAGAATTTACTCCGTGGCATGCTTACTGATGCTAACAATGCTCATGCCTTCGGACTTAGAAAAAAAACTAACAATATAACACTGTGAACTTCCTATTCCAAAAACCGCATGAGAAACAGACAGAAAGGCAAAGGTTAATTTTTTTAAAAATCGACTTTGCAAGAAAAGCCGGCACCCAGCGAGCAGGATGGAAAGCTGCTCTCATGAATGATTTACCCGTGAGACTGTGGATGGATTACACAGGCCTCTGACGCGAGCCTCCTGCACGTGTTCCAGGTTCACTGACAACCACCACCCGCAGGCCACATGCGCGCTCACTTGATAGTACAGGGGGAAAACACTGCCAGGAAGCAGGTGGAGAGCAATACTTACACACCGTAAGAGAAGAAAACAAAACAAACAAAAAAGTCCTGCAATATCCCAAGTGATTATTTGTGTAAAGCGCTCCCAAGGGAATGGGATCATAAATACAGAGGAAATCAGCAGGAACATTCCCAGCCTCTGACCATGCTTCTCCCCTTCATTTCAACAAGACCCGGACCACATGGCATTCTCATCAAAACGAGACACAGCGAAATCTCATTTCCTCGGCTTCACGAGAAGGCCAGGGTTTCACCGGAGGACATTTCCAGAAAATGCAAACTTTGTTCTGCACCAACCCAAACTTTAAAATAATGTGAACCATTAATATTTCTAAAGAGTTCGGTGGTGTGTACTTTCTTGCCTTCTCAAACAGGAGCTGCATGACACGAACTTGACCTTTCAGGGAGTCCTGATTATGCTGGCCTTTGGTGACAGTGTTGCCAGGAGCTCGTTAGTGTGTCTGAAGTCACGCTTTTTGTCACCACATAGTGTCTGCACATGAGTGGGAAAGCTACACAATCAAACTTGGGTTCAAATTCCAACGGCACCCCCTGCAGCTGGGTAAGCGTCAGCAGGTGACTTGACCTCTCTGAGACTCTACTTGCCCATCTGTAAAATGGGCATAATAAACTCGAGCACCCGGCCCATAATATGCTTTTAATAAATGTTATTTCCCTCTTTCTACCCTTCTCCTTTGCTTTTTTCCAAACTCATATAAACTAGGAAAGTCAGTAGCCAAGCGAGTTTGAAATGCTTGCTGTAAAGAACATTATGACAAAGTAATTTACAGAAGATACTGAAAGGGGCCCCAGGCAGGGTAGGACGGGTTAAGGGTTTTGAGGACAGCTGTTTCTAGTTCTCAGTATTTGTTTAATTTGAATCTAGGTTCTGTTCCAGAAAGTTATAGATCTCGTTGAGCCTTACATAAGTGTTTTAGCTATAACTTTATTCCAATGGCCTAAATAGAAAGTACATGAATTCACACACAGATCCTAACAAAAGACTTACTGTGTGTCCTGAAAAACAGATTTTTTCATGCTCCAATAGCTCAGTTTTTAAAAATTAGAATCGGTGTACCCTACCAACTGAGTGGTTTGGAGTTCTTGTCTTACACTGCCTCGTTTAGAAATCACCACCTTCAGGGCATGACTTTGTGACGGTTGTAATATTTATGTCAGGCTGCTTGCTCTAAGCAGGCTTGATGGATGAGAGATGACAGGTTTGCATCGTTGCTAGGAACTCTTACGGGCATCAGGCCTCGTTTGTTCGTCCTGTGAAGGTCGAGTAGGTGATCCCAGGGACTAATGATAATGACTGCGAACTCACGAGAGCCAGGTGCTGGGCTGGGCCTCGATATAAGGGAGTGGGGGGCAAATGTAGGTTTACAGTCGTGAGTAGGAAAACAGTTTATTCTTTGTAGATATTTATTTCATAGAGGAAGGGAGAGGAGAGAGAGAAACATCAATGATGAGAGAAAACCACTGATCTGTGGCCTCATGCACACCCCACACTGGGGATCAAGCCCGAAATCAGACATGTACCCTGACCAAGAATCGAACCTTGACTTCCTGGGTCATAGGTTGATGCTCAACCACTGAGCCATGCCTTCCAGACTTACTACCCAACACTTTCATGGTGGATGTCTGTTCACAGAAGCCAGGGGATGAGGGTGATGACCTCCGAGAGGCTGGGACTGATACACAGAGTGGTGAGCGTCCTTTGCCCATCAGCTCTAGTTCCTAATGCTTTAGGCCAGTGGTTGGCAAACTCATTAATCAACAGAGCCAAATATCAACAGGACAATGATGGAAATTTCTCTGGAGAGCCAAATTTTTTAAACTTAAACTTCTTCTAATGCCACTTCTTCAAAATAGACTCGCCCAGGCCATGATATTTTGTGGAAGAGCCACACTCAAGGGGCCAAAGAGCAGCATGTGGCTTGCGAGCCGCAGTTTGCCAACCACGGCTTTAGGGGACCGTCCTTTTTTTTTCTCCACCGTGTCCCCAGCAACGGTGGTCCTTTCCATCTGAACACTCGCACTCCTGGCAGGAACACGGTGTCTGTGTGGCAAGAAGAGGCACTTTGTTGTCTTGAGCACATTGGTAAAAAGTGTGGGGAGCCGACTGAAATTAATGAACTTTTCTTGCCAAAAAGAACTAGGCTCCAAATTCGGTCATGGACTGCCAAACAGTCAGTGTGAACAAAGTCAGTTTGGGAAGAAAATAAGAACATTCAAAGGAAGCAGACGTGGAATACAGGCCGTCCCTGACTTCTCTGTGCCGAGTTAAAGATATCCCTCATCTGAGAAAAATAAGTCCATTCCTCTGCCATCTGCCTCGGCCAACTTCCTCTCTTCTCCACAAAGCCCCCTGGTCCTGCAGCCCTTCCATCCCCTGGCCGGCACCTCTCCTTGTCTGGCCCAGCCCAAGGTCAATGGTGGACCAGCCAACACTGAACCCTTAAACCTGCCCAGACCCTACCTCCTCCAGCCCTAAGCACCTGAATCTGGGTTTTCTTCTCCAAAAATAAGTCAGCCCTGGTTTGGCTCACTGGATAGAGCATCGACTTGTGGATTGAAGAGTCCTGGGTTCGATTCCAGTCAAGGGCATATGCCTGGGTTGTGGGCTCCATCCCTACTGGGGGGCATTCAAGAGGCAGCTGATCTATGATCCTCTCTCATCATTAATGTTTCTATCTTCCTCTCCCTTCCTCTCTGAAGTCAATAAAAAATATATTAAAAAAGATAAAAGTAATAAAAGAAAAGTCACTCACTCTCAAAGAGCATGACCCTGATCTCATTGATCTTTACTGTATCCTGGCATTTCAGACCCACGTCCACCCTGCACGTGCAGCCACTGGGCACTGCCCATCGGAGGCTGTCATCCCCGAAGTGCTGCCCTGGGATGCTGGCGCGCTGACCACGGAGTGCAGAGCCTCAGCGCCCGCCATAGCTCCACGTGCAAGCAGCCGCCCCACAGCGAGCACAAGCTGTAATTTGAAGCTGAATGCCATTAATTGCATAATTTTAAGTTATTTCATATTAATTCTGCTAAAATCACATCATGCAATTAGGGCACGAGGAGGAATTGTTTTTGGAAAGAAACCAACATCTCCACAGGGTTGGGTTCATATCCAACACTGACAGCTAAATACACTGCCAAGTGGAATTATCGATTAAAGAAAAAAATTATTTGGCTCCAGTACATAAAGATCACATCCCACATTTTATAAAACCTGGACACCCCAGGTATTGGTCTGGAAAAACCTAATTGACTCCCTTTTAAGCTCATGATGCTACTGAAAACCTCAAAAATATAGTGGGAAACAGCAAGACCAATTTCAGGAGGAGAAAACCCAGAAATGTGGTGGGAAGCCCGCATCTAATCTACTTCCCAGTGACATCCTGCTTTCAACCCCATTCAGCCCAAAACAGACGATGGGAGAGGGAAGGGCAGCAAGCTGACGAGTTCTGGAGAGAATGGGGAACAGAGAAGAAGGCGATTGTGAAGAATCGTATGATGGCAGAGGGGGGTGCTGGTCCCCAGTCTCTTTCTGGGGCCCCCTGAGCTCTCTGAGATAACAAAACTGAGACCGCACGTGGCCTGCCTGTTATCGGAGCAAACAAAAGCCAGGGCACATGCGCGAAAGCATCTTTTCCTTAACTTGTTCCAGGGAGAAAAGCATTTCTTATTCTGGGCTTTAACAATTTTTTTTTTTTAATAAGAGCACTCCTTAATATCCTAATATTCTATTGTTAGAACCACCACTTATAGATCAAACCTGGAGGGAAAAACCACACTAAGTCCGCCGCGTAAGCAGTGAGAGAATTTAATACGTAGCTCCCTACTCCCTGCCACCCAGAGCCTCTACCCTGAGCCACAGCCCCATCTCAATCGTTTTCGATTTGGGGCAATTCCATCCCACGACCACCTAGCCAATGGGAAGTGAGGGCAGGAGGACTTCCTGCTCTATGTTCTGGACCACCATGGGTGGGGTGGGGGGGTGAGGAGAACATCCGTACACATGTGGTTAAATGTGGTCGCTGGTACAGCTCGATACAGCAAGCACAGCGGGGGTTAAAGAGACCCTGTGGTTTGCAAACCCAGCCTGACAAGCCCCATACTTTCTGGGGGACGGTTGTGTTTGTGACTTAGTCACTACAGAAGTGATGTCTGGAGCCCCCGAGTGGGTTTCAGCGTTTCAGCCAGGAGTGCACAGGCCCATTCCTGCGGGCTTCATTGCAACCCCTGGGGTCCTAGCTGGTGATGACGACTCCCCTCAAAGTCCCTAGCACGTGCACTGTCCCAGGAGGGAATGGGAAGCTCAAGGCAGAACGGTGGGCGGACCCTTATCTGCTATCCTACTTCTGTTTTCCTGTGAAAGCTAAAAAAAAAAAAAAAAAAAAAAAAAGTATTACTCTTTCTAGAAGCACCCAAATAGAAGGCTACACCTGTGCTGCAGCTGGACCCGGGCGCCCACCCCCGTCCTCTCTCAGCGGGAGATACTTCTCTAGACAAAATGAAAGCAGTGCTAGTCTTTTCCATCCATGGAATCGTCCAGGCCCCGAGGACAGGAAGGCTGCCCAATGCCTCCGTGCCCTGGGTCAGTCTGCAAGTGCCCCGGCTCCAAGGAGCGGCCTCAACAAGGATGTTACATAAACGAGGGGCGTGTCCTGTCACGTGAACTGGCTTGGCTGGTGGAGGCTGCGGCCCGTAGGAAGCCCTAATCAGATTTGCTTCCCGGCCACGTCCTGGACAGTCAGACGGAGGCCGAATCAAAAAGGCTTTTGCTAACAGAACAGAAAATTGCTTCTGCCTCCCCTTCCACCTTTGTCTTTATCCCTGGTCACCCACGCGTTAGCTGGGCTGCACGGGAACCCCAAGGCTCGTCACCGGCTTTGCCCAGGAGCCTGTGGGTCCTGCTCCGTGGCGGGTGGGCTGTGCCTGGAAAGGGTGGCAGGCTCTAGGGATCCTCCCGCGCCCCTCTGTCCACCAGGGCTTCGCTGCGAGCGGAAAAGCAAACACGGGATGGAAGGACAACCCCTCCTGCAAAATACCGTGCGGCCCTCTGACCCTGTGGGAACACGGCCGTGAAAACCCTGTGCACACGTTCTAATTAGCAAAGTGCTCTTGCCATTCTGTGAGACGACAAAACTGAGACCGCACGTGGCCTGCCTGTTATCGGAGCAAACAAGAGCCGGGGCGCATGCGCGAAAGCATCTTTTCCTTAACTTGTTCCAGGGAGAAAAGCATGTCTTATTCTGGGCTTTAACAATTTTATTTTTTTAAAATTAAGAGCACTCCTTAATATCCTAATATTCTATTGTTAGAACCACCACTTGTAGATCAAACCTGGAGGGAAAACCACACTAAGTCCGCAGCGTAAGCAGTGAGAGAATTTAATACGTAGCTTCACCAGGCCAGCACGTACACCGTCCATTTCCTTCTAAAGATGAATACCAATGTCTAATTTCCTAAAGGTCATCATTTTAATCAATATGCCACTTGGTTAATGAATCGAAGAATCAAAGAAAGAACAACAGAGGTCCTGAGACTACCTCTGTTTTGTGGTTTTCCCGGGATCGATGAAAACGTATCATCTCTTCTTTTTCTTCTCATCACCAAGCTTTTTTTTTTTTTTTTTTTTTTTTTTTTTTTAGGTAAGGTGACAGAGAGAGCCACAGAACAGGTCATTCCACTTTCAGCCCAGTTCTAAAAATTCTCTCCGTGAGGAAACTTCCACATGGCAGTTCCAAGCAGTGCCATTTTCTTCCCGAGTTAAAATGGAGAAATCAAAATGCCTCACCAGGTGCACGGGTTAGTCCTTTTCATAAATAACACAGCACAACGGACTCAAGGCAGACAGATGGCAGCACAGGAGCCGCCGGTTCCTGGGCAACCTACAGACAGACTACCCCTGGCCTGGGGTACCTGTTTGGGTGCTCATCGCCACAGACCCTTATGTTCCCCCAAAACTTCCACCAAAGAGAGCTGATCTGTGGATGGAAGTCTCATGGGGATAACCAGTGCCTGGGAGGAAAAAAAAACAGAAAACCACCTGCCCTGGGACCTCCATGCAGTCCCAAGCTCTCCATCCCTGGGGTGCTCCTCCCTCCCCCCAGAAACTTGAAAAGGATATAAGTTAATTGCTTCCTACTGTTAACATCCCCTCTCTCTAGTTATCCCCTTCACCTCTCAGCTCTGTCACTGCATCCTATACAAATAGGACACTTCCCTCCCTGTTCACACATTACATATTAAGGTTCCAGCCAAAACATGCTCAGGGAGCTAGCCTTCCAAATATAGGACTTACCCTCTTCCTGGTTGTTGGATGGCTTGATATCAAAATAATTATGGAACTTAAGTCTACAGAATGCTATTTTTTTTTTAATTAAAAGGGAGTCATTTGCTAAGTAAAGTAACAGAGAAAAATATGGTATATGAGTAACCTAATAAATATATATATCCCAATGCTCATAAAGACAGAGAGCAGATGGGTGGTTACCAGAGGCAGCAGGTGGGGGGGGGGGAGGAGAGGGGTGGCAGTGAGGGAAATAGGTAAATGTTATTTTTAGTTTAAATAAACTAATTTTTTTTTAAAAAAAGAATAGTCTTTTCAACAAGTGGTATTGGGACAAATACACAGGCAAAATAACTACTTTGGACCCCCTCCCCCACAGCATATAAAAATTAACTCAAAATGGACCATTTGCCTAAATGTCAGAGTAAACCTATAAAACTCTTCGAAGAACACAAAGGAATAAACCTTCATGACCTTAGGTTTTTCGGCAATGGTTTCCTAGCTATCACACCAAAAGTATAAGCAGCCAAAGAAAAAAAGAAACCTTTTGTGCTTCGAAGGACACCTTCAAGAATGTGAAAGGACAGCCCATGAAATGGGAGCAAATGCTGGCAAATAATATGTCAGATAAGGGACTCACGTTCAGAAGAGATGAACTCTCACAACGCGATGATAAAAAGACAAACCAATTAAAAACTGGGAAAGGGCTCTCAAGAACTAATTCTCCCAAGAAGATAAATGGCCAATACACTTATGAAAAGATGATCAATATCATCAGTCATGCGGGAAAGGCACGTTACAACGACAGTGAGATGCTCCTCACAGCCAGCAGGATCGGCCACCATACAGAAGACAACCAACCGCGAGTGTGGCCAAGGCCCCGGAAGGACGGCCGAAATGGAGAACGGAGTGGCCGCTTTGGAAAACCATCTGGCAGCGCTTCAAGGAGGTCAACGTGGAGTTGCCGTACGATTCAGCAGCCCCACGCCTAGGCATATGCTCAGAGACAAGCAAACATGTCCTCACAGAGGCCGTGGACACCCTTCCGCTGCCACGGGACGCGCTCGCCGTCTGCCCGACTCGTTTTAGCCAGCGCCTGCTTGGTTCTTTCTGGGGAAAAGAAAGAACTCTGGGCTAGGAGCCAACTTAATAATAATTTTTAAAAAAATGATGCTGTTAATTTAAGAATTTCATAAACATATGGATCCTCTATAGATGAAGCCTCTGTCACTAAAAATAAACAAGTAAATATGAGTAGAGTGGATTCCTACTGGCCCTTGGAGGGATTTCACATGTCTTCAGAAACAACTGTGCGTTATAAAGCAAAACAAGCTGGCAGTTTTCATCCTGAGACCAGAGCAAGAAGACATACCCCCACCCCACACATCCTGAGCGAACCCTCTATTCATGTCAGCTGTCCCTTGGTTTGCAGAGCTGAGGGCCCCCAGAGGTACTCCTTCACTTCAGCACCCGGAGGGACCTCAGTTCTCCAGGCGCCCAGCCCTGGGTTTCCTGGGATGAGCCACTGCAGACGCAGAGCGAGGTGCCGCTGCCCCCTCCACGCACAACCACTGGCAGTGCAAAACCGCTGTGAGTCACCAGCTTGTCTGGACCCCAGTGCCCAGGGCAGGCGGCGCTCCAGAGCCCTTGACCCGAACGTCCATCTCTTTACAATACAGCTGCTTACGAAGCCCAACCCCGGTCTCTACCTTTCAAACAGAATTAGACTGAGTCCCTATCAGGATCAGCCAAAAGATGCTGAACGCTCTGAAACCGGTTTGGCTCAGTGGATAGAGCGTCAGCCTGCAGACTAAAGGGTCCCAGGTTCGATTCCGGTCAAGGGCACATACCTCGGTTGTGGGCACATCCCTAGTAGAGGGCGTGCAGGAGGCAGGTGATTGATGTTTCTCTCTCATTGATGTTTCTAACTCTCTCCCTCTCCCTTCCTCTCTGTAAAAAAATCAATAAAATATATTTGAAAAAAAAAGATGCTGAACGTATCTGGCTTCCTGTTTCTTGAGCAGAAAGGATAGAAGGTATTTCCTTCTGGGAGAAGGGGGATATGGGTGCTGCCCTGTGACGCCTGGGCAGGCCTCAGTGAGGATGCCTGTCTCCACCCAGCCCTGTCCGTCTTCTGGAAGAGATGGCAGCACTGGTGGTGGGAACAAACTGTCCCCTTGAACAGAATGAGAAAGCAGCACCTCCAGCAGGGCCAAGGTCGTTGGAGTCACAGACAAGGCCAGGCTCAAAGGTGCAGCTTAACTCCCCGCACAAAGGTGAACCCAGCCCTAAGCCCTAACACAGACATCGCAGCCACCGCTACAAACAGAAGCCCGGGCCATGCAGCTTCCTCTGTGACGCCGGGAACACGGGGGCGGCTGCTGTCGGCACTGTTCACCCAGCATGCTCTGCAGGCACGAGCTCTGGGGAGCAGACGTGTCTGCGTGTCGGCTCAGCTCCCCGGCCACGTGTAAAGCCGGGGAAGGCCGCAAGAGGAGTGTTTCTACATGTTCAGGTCCTCTGAGGGGTCACGCTCAATTAGCCTGCTCCTTCCAGGAGGGTTTCCGTTATGCCTGTGCCCTGCTAATCAGGGGTCCCTCCTCCTCACGGCCCCAGAAGCATTCCACTCGGAGCTGGTTGGCCTCTGGCCTCCAACACCTGGACTCCCCAGTTAACAGCACCCAGACCCATGGCGCCCGGCCGGCCTGTACATAGCAGTGCTGAGGCTCTTCTTCGTGGAGCAGAGCTCAGTTTTCACCCCACTTTTCTTTCCACCCGACCGGGGTCCTGTGCCTGGGAGCATCCCCAACACCTGGACAAGCAGGACTCAAACCCCGGAGCGAAGGGAACGGAAACAGGGACACGGGTTTACCCAGAAGTCCCATCCTGGACCAGTGTCGCAGACATGATGCCCAGAGGCGAGGCAGGTGACAGAGTCAGGGCAGGCCTGTGTCACGACAAAGCCCCGTGGGCGAGTCAGTGTGCATGCGTGTGGTGTGGTACATTGTGTGTGTGCTGTGTTGCGTGCTCTATGTGTCCCAAGCAGGGGGGAAAGGTGCTCAAGGACTCTGAACACTGAGAGTGATTTTCTAAAACACTAAGAAAAGGAACATGCAGGGAAGGAAATTATATTTTGCTCTTAATAGCTCCATCCTCCCCACAGGTATAAACAAAGGCTTTCGAGATGGAAGTGCTTTTCAACAAATAAGCCACCAGCCCAAGTGCTAAAATTAAACTCCTCCACAGGTAGACACCCAGGGGGAAATCCTCCCCCAGATTCATTGCCAACACACCTTCCCAGATGAATCCACTGAACCCCAGCCTCAAAGATAAGCCTCAGCCCTCTGACACCCTCCCTCTTAATCAGCAACTCCAGAAACTGCAAACATAACAGGCAATTCCTTCAACTCCAGATAAAAGGCAGCCCCTGAAGCTTAGAAGGAGGAGGGCTCTGAGCTCTGAGGCCTCATCTACCAGGCCAAAGACTCTCAGAGAGTCACTTGTCAAAGGGTCAGAGGACCCCAAGATGCCATCCATTGTAAGGTGTACCTCTAAGAAAAAAGGATGCTGTTGATTAAACCATGACATGCTAGTGATTGTAAGACACCCCCAGAGTGCAGAGCATCGAAATGTGAAAACATGCGCTTTACATGCAATGAGATAGGACGACAATCGATGTCCCAGCCTGTACCAGGAGGTCCCGGGTCGTGGGAACCAGAACCCATAGCTGTGCACCAGGACAACGTTTAGGGGTACCTTTCATTCACTCCGTAAATATGTACCAGGCTCGGTGCCAGGACCAGTACTAGCAACTCACACACGTGTGGCATGTGTGTCTCCCAGTGACTCTGTGAGGTGGTGTGATCCCCTTTCTCATTTTACAGAATAAGAAACTGAGACCCCAAAAGGCAAAATAGCCTCCTGAGGCGAGTCAGAGGCGGGGCACAAGTTCCCACGCAGGTTGGTCTGGATGCACCGCCCGGGACTTCCCATCCCCGCCTGCATGTTGGACAAGCCCTTTTGCCGGTGAGGCAAGTACCCGCCCAATGCCTTCCCTTCTCCCTTGGGTCTCGCCAGCCCCCTTCACGGCTTCCGGCAGCAAAGAAGCATTCCTCTTCGCTAGGCTGTGTGTGGCCGGGAGTTTAACATTATCTAAACTTCTCCTCCATCCACTCATTTCATTCCTCTCTCTCATTGGGCCACACATGTCCCTGCGCCAGGCCCATTAGCAGTGAGTCAGTTGCCAAGGACCATCCCCCCATTTCGGGCACAGGGAGGCTCACAGCAGGCTCCGGGTTGACTCAGTTTCGCGTATCCCGACAAGGACCACAATTTGTTACTCACTGTTACCAAGACGTCTCCTTGCGGCTGAAGGAAAGTGTCTAACCCGTTCAGTGAGTTATTTACTGAGCCAAGTTCCTCCTTCCACAAATCTCACGGGGATTCTCCGAGCCAGAGCAAACAAGCTCTGGGTTCCACCCCCGAGAACATCTCCGAGGTCCGGCTGTGTTTGTCCGTCTCCAGGACCAAGGCTCCATTTCTTTCCA